>JAKCPI010013475.1:0-17778 GCA_023213315.1 Euborellia annulipes
AATATAATTGAATTGATTGACTGAGTTGTACTTCTATGATATGTTTAATTATATATATATGGTAGTCGCAAAGCCCGCTTTCGGCGGATTTTCCGTCTAGCCAGGGGGCTGCGCTCTCCCGAACCCCCCTTGCTCGCCTTCGGCGGACAAGTTTATTGCCAATTTAGGATATTTCTTGTTGCAATGAGAGTGTAGACACTGACACAGTGTGTAATATCTGAATTTTAAGTAAAAAATTCCCATAGTCATGAAATAACCTTTCGGTTTTCATCATAAAATTGATGTTTCGGTTGATCATCACCCAATTACTGGTTGGCCCTGGACTGCGTAGTTTTAATATTTCTTCTATCCTCTCGGTCATGTTCACTTTGGCGTAAATGGAGACATCTGATTGATTGTTGTACCTATACAGTGCTAATGTTATACTGTATATTTCTTGTAAGGGGGGGGTTAAGAAAATCTCTACATGTCCTTATGTAGAGGGGAGGGTCGTAAAACTTATTCTTACGTAATACTTTTTGAATCAAAATCTCAATACAAAGAATCTAATTTCATTTTGGATTCCCAATAGTTTCCCTTATTTTATAGTGTAGCATGAGAAGAGTATAATTTAAATTATTACTTGTTAAAAAATAAAAATTATTGATTTAAGTTGAACTGTAAGTTTTAGTGGAACTGATCCTTTCCTAACATTTTATTATTTAGAAGAACGTAGAAAGGGGAGGGGGGTTCGAGAAATCTTATGTATACTTACAGGGGGTAGGGGGGTCAAAAATGACTAAAATTGTCCTTACGTAATTAATGAATGGCCCCTAAGGACTGAAAATGGTTCTTAAATAAAAAGAACCGAAACATCTCCTGTGATTGGAACCTGCAGAGTATTTTTATTGGCTGCTCCTACCCATAATTATCCATCTTTTATATTTTATTGTTAATGGCTGTGCCATATCTCACTGATGGAGAAATCCTGACAGGTGCCCGAAATTCAAGAGATTTATAATAATTTTTTTATTCATTCGACTTTCTTAAACTCAATGCTCAATCTCTTATTTTTGAAAGAATGAAAACTAATAACTACGTATTTCAAATGAAAAAAATCAAAATTCTTTATTTCATTCACTACGGAGAGACGCTCCAAGTAAGAGAGCGATACTCGCTCAAGTCCTCGAGACAAGTGAAGTTCAGAGCCTCAAATAGGAAAGGCCCTTGACTTCCTCAAGACTTTCATTTTTTTTTTTAATTTTATGTATGTTAAACGGGGGCCAAAATAAAAGGGTTGAATCGCAAAAAATTCATAGAAAAAACTCTCGGTTTAGAGTATATACATGTTTATATTATCTGAGCCACATGACGTGATGGGCAGCGAGTTTGACTCGCTTGTCTTTAAACAAGCAGCCCATTGCTCCAAGCAGACACTTAAAGCTTCACATGTGATTATTTCATTGTTTTAAAAAATTCAATACAATAATACGCATGAGGGTGCTTTAATAATGACCCCCACTGTTATGTTTCCCCTCCTTTCCTTTAAATAAACAATTTAATAGATTTTCTTTTTGTTTAGGGGAAATTTAATAAATAAGGAAAAAAAAAACAATTTTATATAGATTTTTTCACAAAATTTTGATATCTTGATTATAGAATTTTAGTTTTTTTTTCTCTAGTGCTCATTTTTTTTTTTTGCATGAATGATTTAGCAAGTAAAATTGGTTTTAAAAGCTTTACCATTTTAATATTGTATATAATACAACGATATAGATAGAGTAAGAGGAAGTTGAATAAAACAAGAGGTAATTTACGGGAGTCTCTTTTTTATTGATTTGCATATGTGCACATTATAAACTCGGGGAAATTAAAAAAAAAAAAATTATATTTTAATAAAAAGTAGGTCTCTTGAGTTTGGATGTAATTATATAATTAATCAATAATAACTAGGACAAAATTTATTTCAATCTTATATGAATTATTAAATATTAAGCGGATACGTAAATAAAATTATTTTTTTTATTCTTTTACTTTATACAAACTCTCAGAGACGTCATTTCGGGTTTTACTTTGCGGGTGGGATTATATGTTCAAATATTTTGGCTAAGAGGCGAGGGATCGCTTTTTGTCTGGGCGTTTTTAAAATAGACACTGGATAGTTTAGATGGGGATAAATCTCTTGTCGCTCCCCCTCCCCTCCCTCTCTCTATTTTATAAATACAAAAATGATTAATTCCCTAATAAGAATTTTTTAGCTTTTTTTTAAAGAATTTCCATCTGACTAATTGAGAATTTTCGTTTTTGTTTACAGTACTGGATAAATGAATATACAACGTCCTTAGGACTTGGGGTCTTCCATTCAGGAGTTGAAATTTATGGAACCGAGTATGCCTACGGAGGTCATCCTTTTCCCCTATCAGGCATTTTCGAAATTGGACCCCGCGATGCCGAAGAACTTGGCGAACAATTCCAATTTAGGTAAAATAAATATTTATTCTATTTCCTATTCAAATGTATTAACTTGAATTTTTTTTTTTTTTTTTTTTTTGGGTGCAGGCAATCTGTGCACGTAGGACACACAGATTTCACAGAGGAAGATGTCAAACGAATTGTTGCTGAACTTGGAAAGGAATTCCGTGGTGATAGATATCATTTAATGAATAAAAATTGCAATCATTTCTCAGGCTCATTTACTCAGGTAAATTATTTTACAAATAAACTCATCTTAATGTCAAACAGAATAGAAAAGTTTCGACCGTAGGCTCTCCTTGAAATATACAAATAAAGCCACCCGGGTTTTTTATTTGTATATTAATTATTGAAGCTGCTCTTAATTGTCCGGCCAATCACAGGTCTTGATTGTTGGAGATAAGATATTCAGGGGGCAGGTGAGGATAAATTCCCGGGACCCGGGCTCCCTGAAGTGGCCCGGACCCCTAATGAGAAAAAAAAAAATTAAATTGGAGTCGGGAGGAATAAAACCAGCGTTGTCGAACACCTTTACACTTTTATTCTAAGCAGACGTTTCGGTAACCATAACGGTTGCCATCTTCAGTGCCAATGAAAGTTTTTTAAGGTGTCCCTGTCATATATGATAATCTTATATAGTATCGGAAGCATCAGCCTGGAGAGCTCGGCAAATACCGTTATGGTTACCGAAACGTCTGCTTAGAATAAAAGTGTAAAGGGAAAGGTGTTCGACAACGCTGGTTTTATTCCTCCAGACTCCAATCTCACATACCCAGCATACAATTTAATTTACAAAAAAAAAATTAAATTTATTTTCATTTTATTGATAAGTATTTAAAATTAGTTTTGACTACACATTTTTGTTACTACTTGTAGTATTTCTTAGTTAAAACTATAATTTACTACTAAACAAATAAGGACCTCGCTGGTGTAGCGGGTTAGGGTGTCGGCTTTCTACAAAGAAGATCCCTGTTCAAATCCTGGGTGAGCAGAAAATTCGGCAACTTAGGCCATTTAAGACTTTTTACGATACCCGTTATTTGTAAATATATCTAGGCCTAGTGGGAGTCCAGGCATTCTTATTTAAGCCATTTGGTATCCAAATGGCTTAAATAAAATCATCGGACCTGATCCGAACCCTTGACCCTTGGTATACAAGGGAGGTGCGCTTTCAACTACACCAAGCCCGAAGGCTTTATTTAACAAAAATTAAGCAAAAATGAGTATTAATTAATTATACGTTATTATTTAATTAGGTAACAATG
Organism: Euborellia annulipes; assembly: GCA_023213315.1. Taxonomy (NCBI): domain Eukaryota; kingdom Metazoa; phylum Arthropoda; class Insecta; order Dermaptera; family Anisolabididae; genus Euborellia; species Euborellia annulipes. The sequence continues at coordinate 3,717 of JAKCPI010013475.1, forward strand.
TTTTATTATTACCACATTCACCCCGCCTTGTTGTTTAAATATTGAGGAGGTTTAATTATTATTTTCGGACGGGTTTCTTCAGGAGCTTCATTTCTAGGGATAGAAATTATGGGGGATCCACCCGTAAATGTTTCTATCAGCGATCGGGCTGGCGATTCTTCACTACGTATTTCCATAACGATTTTTCAGGTGATTACGTTCGAGATTAAGCCGGGGTGAATGTGGTAATAATAAAACATTGTTACCTAACTCCCTCAGCAGCCGAGAGGGCAAGTTGAAAAAATACTTTCTCTACTTTGTATACTAGAAAGTAATTAATCCAAATTAATTCTAACTAATAAGATATATAAGAAAATTCATAATTTTAATAAAATTGGATTAAAGTAAATTTTAATATAATCATGTTATATAAAAAAGCCTATAAACTTGGATTTTTCAAAAAATTATGTTTTTATGGGAAACTAAATACAAAAAATCTGGTGCGACCAGTCACACCAGATTTTTTTAGTTATCAAAAGAAAGAATTGTTAAGAATAAAGGAATTTATTTTGATTTGTAGATCCTGTGTGGCCAAGAGATTCCCTCTTGGGTGAATCGGCTCGCTTATTTCTCGTCGTGTGTCCCTTTTCTACAACGTTGTCTCCCACGTGAATGGCTCACCCCAATGGCTCTACAACACTCGTTAAGCACTCACGGAGCAAATATCACGGCAGCAGCAGCAGCGGCAGCAGTGGCTACGTCAACAGGCACCGCCACCACTTCGGCTTTAACTCAAACGCAGCAGCAACAACAACAACAACAACATCCAACAATTCCGAGGATAATAATAAACGCCTTCATCATCATCATTACCCACATCACCATCATCACCACAATTTACACAATCACACCAATTCGGATACCACTATTTAACACACACTAACACCAATTATTATAATACCACAGTAAAAAAAAAAAAAAAAAAAGAAAACACTGTCGATGCCGTCGCAAAATATTCGCGTGTCCTTCAGATTTGTTGTTGTTGTTTTAAACTCTATTTTTGAACTGTATAAAAATTACATTTATTAATACGTATATATATATATATATATATATATAAATAATTAGTAGAGATATTGTATAAACAAACAAAAGTATATTTTACACTCGCGCGATCGGGGTCAAAATATTCATGACAAAATTATTTGATGATAGTAAAATTTAATAATACTAATAATAATAATAATGTAAATATAAGGATTGTTCATACTTAAAAAAAAAAGAAATTGTTTTATCGATCGTTTACAAAAAAAAAAAACAATATTAATTTTATTTAAAAAAGAAAAAAAAAAAAAATTATTTCTAAATAGAATAAAGCAGAAAACCAAACGACAATCCAGCTGATTATCTAAGAAGTCAATAAATGCAGGCGTTTTCTCTTAAACGTTTCAATGAGCCATTTAATATTCAATGGCTGTGAGGCGCTTTCAGCTAACGCCTGCATTTATATCCAATTGAATTATATGATAAAATAAAATACTCCCAATGAAGAGCCAGAAAAATATTCTCCCTTGAGGAAAACATATTTGAAGGATATAAAGTATGTCAACGGCTACTCGAAGCTAGTGAGTGGTGAGTAGCCTATATAAAAAAATTCTTTTACTATTATTTTTTATTTCTAGTCACTTATCGACCAAACAGTGTACATTTTTGGTTTCAATCCATTATTCGGATCATCTTCAGGGCCTACAACAAAAATAAAATAAGGAATCTTTTATTATTTTCGTCAATTTTCATATATAAATACACTCATGGACAAAATTAGAGGAGCGACAAAAAAATGGCCCGTGCCTTGCGATGCCGTCAGCTCAAACGGACTTGGTATGGAAATAGAATTGGAGAGGGCGTTCAATTTCCACTAGTCATGACGTGCCGTCTGTCAAAAGTTCTTAGCGAGCGAAAACGACCTACAGCATCGCATGGCATGACTAGTGGAAATTGCCTTCGGCCGTCCTTCCCCTGGCTGTCTGTACATTGTTCGGCTATTTCCGGGTTGCCAGGGAAATGACCGTACACTGATGATAGTGGAAATGCTGACGGCATCACGGGACGCCAGGGGAAATTCTATATATATATATATATATTTTTTTAATAAAATAAAAAAAGCCCTCGAAAAACCCCTTTGGCCAAAAAAAAAAAGAGTGTGTTTTATATATAAACCCAAGAAAAAAAATTTTTACCCGGGCATATATCTTCTCTCTTTCTTCTCCAGATCCTTCTACCCTGTTTAAAAATTTAAAACACACGCTTCGGATATATATATATATGAAAAATTTTAAAATATTAAAAAATCTAACAAATGTTTGTTTGACTAAATAATAAAAGATTCCTTATTTTATTTTTGTTTGTGGGCCTTGAAGATGATCAAATTGAAACCATTAATGTACACTGGTTAACTGATAAGTGACTAGAAATAAAAAATATGAATTTTTTATAATTTTTTTTTTAATCTATACATTACACTCCCCTCTATCTTTGAGTATTCGTTGGTCGTTCATAACTGTTTTATAAATATTCCCCTGTCTCTTTAAGAATTAAATAAAACAAACAAATACGCTTTCCATCTGAAATTACCGACAATCGTTCTGATTCCACCCCCTATAATATTTATTTATTTTCTCCTTCCTACCCCACCACTCTTTATTCATTTTTGGACCAAAATTGAGTGAAGGTCATTTTTTTCTCCTTTTCTTTTTGGAAATAATTTTCTTTTTATGAATTCAATTTTACTGGGAATACGAGATGCCAGATAGACGGCCTATTTTTTTTTTTTTAATTCTATTTATATAAAAAAAAAACGCGCATCCTTTTTTTAGAAAACGATCGATCAAACATGAAATAAAAAAATAAAACTAACAAAATAAATAGAATTGTAGTCTCTTAGTCGTTCGTTCGTTCGTTCGTTCGTCATGATTTTCATTTTTTAATAAAAATAATCTAGAATTTTCAAATTAGTCATTATTTACAGTTAAGTATTTATCCATTAAGATTTTTATTTTATTTATTTATTTATTAGTTATTATTATTTCCGTTCAAAAATAGAGTTACAGTTTTTGAAAAATAAAATGGTTCTAAAACACAAAAAGAAGAAGCACAAAACTGCCTGCCTTTTCTTTTTTTTTTCTTTTAGTTAGGCCTTTATCTCTCTCTCTACTTATCTGCTATTAAAAATAGTTCTGACATACGCTTTTTATCCAGTAGATCTCAAAAGATTGTTCCTAATTTATTTTGGATTTTAGTTGTTTAAGATTTGTTGCGCAACTTTTTTTTTAAAATTATGTTACGGCAAAAGAATAAAATGATAAGCGAAATATATTAATAAAAGGGTAAAAATGAGAAATGCAGCAAGGTTCTTTCGTTTGTTTCGGTTCCGTGTTTGAACCATCTTCAGAGCTCAAACACGGAACCGAAACGTCAGCTGTGTGAATTAACCAAATAAAGAAATAACCTTAGCTGCATTTCTCATTTTACCCTCTTATTAATATAACAACTCTGCTATAAATTGTTTATGCAAGCGAATATATACTTGGAATGGCTAAAGGAGAGGTTTCTAAAGTTTTTTTTTAAGTCTTTCTGTTTGATATTAAAATATTTACCTTTAAGTGGGAATAGGAGCGAAGCACCTGTTTTTTCCGAAAAGTTGGCGTTATGTGTCTTAAAAAGTAAGCCAAAAAAAAAAACACCTAGTACGAAAATTTGCCAAGGGATGTCAGAATGGTAGCTAATAATATTTAATGCATTTGGTTGATTTTCATTGATCTTTTAACAATGAATACTTTATAAATTTTGAATTTTTATATATTTTGAATCATTTAGCATAAAAATATATATATATATGCTAATACGGGATCGGCTGATAGACTAGCCTGCCATCTTTTGCATGTGTGCTGAACTATTTGACAGTTAATTTTTAAATAAATCATCTAAACTTCTTAATTATTATGTGATTAATAATAACAATAAATTCATTTTTAAATTTAAAAAAAATTTAAAATTATTGTAACAGTTTGTTTTTCTGTATTTGCTTGATAACAAAAAAATTAATTTTTTAATAATTTTTTAATAAGTCATTAAAAAAATTATAGCTTTCTGTTACAATGATCCCTTATGAATTAAATTCATTTATTTTTTAAGTACGTTTAGACGGTCTTAACATAACATTGAGGGTTAAAGGAAACGAAATATTGAAAAAAAAAAAGATGTAGTCAGAGAATTAGAGTTTGCCAAATAGAAATTATTTAATTCTCTGGCTTCTTTAGGCACAATCTGCGTCACTAAAAGTGAGACGAGCCTTGAAATATATTAATTCTAATTGCACAGAGCGGACACACATAGACGTGCTCTGTGCAATTGTAACAATAAAACACTTGGAAAAATTATCCTTTTTTTTCTTTAATTTAAATGTATATAAAGAAATCCTCACTTGCAAAATTGGCACTCAAGAAACGACAAGATCGTGTCAAATGTCTGATAAACATGACTTGTTTGCTTTCCCTCATCATGATATTTCGGCCTTGATTAACACCTTCCTCAGAGCTTATGGGCTCAGTATATAAATAAATAAATTTGAATTTAATCGCCTATTACTAATACGAGAGAAAATCAGTTCATCATCAACTGGCAAATTTTTCCTTCGATATGTACGGAAACTTATAGAGATAACCCATAAGCTTTTGAAGATCAAGTAATGGCCTTAGTAATAAATTAAATACTTTTTTCTTCATTTTAATTCTTCTCTAAAATAAAAAAAAAAACATTTATTTTTGACCTCTTCCTGCTCCGTCAATAGAGTGGGGGGGGGGAAACTTTAGCCATGCCATGATTAGAATATGTTCCAATAGAGCTCTTGAATTTAGACAACCAAAAACTATTTCATTTCTTAAATTTAACTACAGTAAAACCCCTCCTATCCGGCCTCGGATTAACCGATCCGGCTTATCATATTACTATTATAAATTTCATATATTTATGTTACATTATTTTTATTAATACATATATATAAATTACTTTTTTTTTCTATTTTAATTAAACTGTGTCAACATTGTTCGTTGAGATAGTGAGAGGGAAGGAGATCCCGAGTTTGTTTACTCGCTTACTTCCCAGTTTATTTTTCTATTACATAAGCTTGAGATCTCTTAAACAAAAATAAACGAGTTAGGAAAACGAAAAACGTGTGATGAAATTGAATGAAAATCAATTTTTCACAGAAACCTCGGATTAACCGGCTAGGGTCTCGGTCCCGAGGGGTTTTACTGTAATTAAATGTGAGATTATTATATTAAATTATAGGCCCCCCCCCCCCCCCCCCCGGTAATCGAACTCGGGATCCCCCCCCCCCACCCCCATGGTTGCCTAAGCTCTTCTCTTTTCGCCGTGACATAATCAAGCTATTAGCTCGCTATATATACAAACTCTCTCTTTCTCTCTTATTTTATTTTTTTTAATTTTATATGTACCTGAAAATAAATCTCGGGCTTTCCAATATTTTTTTAATCATTTAAGTTAATTCTTAAAAAAAAAAAAAATATATAATATAAAATGAAATATTATTAAGAATGGAAATTTAAAAATAAAAAAAAAAATGCTAAAGATTCTTAAATTTCAATTTTTTAATAAAAAAAAAAAAGAAACAAACAAAACTGAAAAAAGAGGGCATTTGATGAAAATATTTTGCGATCATCCCCCCCCCCCCCTTATTTAATAAAAACAAACTCTATTACAAACACACTCAAACACACACTCTTCAAAATAAACAGCCCACCGAGAAATCTCCAAATGTGAGAACAGAAATCATTTCAATCTCTAATCTAGAAAAATATAAATTTATATACTGTACTATTATTATTATATATAATCAATCAATATATTGCAATATATATATATTATTTACTATGTTATTAATTCAGTACGAAACACTAAAAATTTCAATTTCTAACTTGAGATGCAACCAAAAAATTAAATCTATATATAATCAGCCTCTGTTTTGCCGACTGTAATTTATTCTGAGCATGCCAAATTACTATAACAAGTTAGACAATAGCAAATCAAAATGAGTGTACAGTGAGGGACAATATTAAGTCCCACCCATGCATTTTCAACTTGTGATTATTTCATTTTTTTTAATGAAAATCTTTATTGGAAATTTTCTAGGTTTGACCCATGAAAGTTTCCATTAAAAAAAGAGGAGGCAATGGCTAAGCTTACGGAGTCCGAAGTCTCAACTCGGCTCGGGTTCGAATCCAGCTTGCCGCAAATAATTCAAACATCCTGCCGAAGTCTCCTCTTAGGGAGAAGGGGGATAGCCCCACCGTGGTATCACAAAGGGCCTAATTGGCCTAAATGTGTCTGGGAACGGCCACTTCAACCTAACCTAATCTTCCATTAAAAATATATATAATATTTTTTTAAAAACAATGAAATAATCACAAGTAGAAAGCGCATCGGTGGGACTTAATATTGTCCCTCACTGTACGTCTGTGCAAACGTTGAGCTCTTCAAATTTAAGAAAAATTAAAATAATCATCATCAGAAAGAAAAATCCTCATTTGTAGCATCTGTCGAATCTTTTGAAGTTGAATCAACAAATTTGAAGCAATGTAAAATCATATAAATTCACTCAATTAAAGTAGAGGCGCGCATCGAATTTGAGTCTAAAAAAAAAAAAAAAATGTTTGCATGTTAATTCCAAATCATCTTAAATATGTATATATACATTCAAAAAAAGTTTAAACAATTTTCAAAATTTTTAGTTACGCTAAAAGAAAATTTTCTATTTTCTTTTTTTTATAAAAAACTCGTAAGGCAGCTGAATTTTGTTTTATTTTATAGAAAATAGTCCTTTCAAGTTTAAGTTAGATGACAGAATTATTAAACTTTTTCATTCAAGTTTTCTACTAAAATGCCACCAAATAATCTCACAGTCATTAAATTAAATACGAGGGTTGATCCCGCTGCACGGGATGGTGTGAGGCGAAATCCCGCAATACCGCACTGTTTGCCCACTCTCGATTCCACGCGGTCGCCGCTTAATCTTGCCTTGGCAGAGGTCAAAAATGGTTGATCCCGTCAAGTGCAAGATTCCTTAATTCGCTTTTTGCACGCCAAAGGGACGGATATTCATCGATGGTGATGCCGACAAGCGTCTGTCCGTTCAAAACATCCGAAAGTGGTGTTGTGAAGAAAGAACAGAGAGAGAGAGAGATAAAAATTTGATATTTGGAATTAAATTATTAAACTATTCGATGGAAAATTGATATATTTAGAACAAAACACATGTAAAATTAGAAAGGAAATTTGAATGGAATCGTGGGATGGGGGGGGATTGTGGAAGAAGAAGCCGGATCTATAGAAGGAAAAAAAAAAAAAAAAGAAAAAAGAGGAGGAGAGAAAACAGTGGTTTAGTGTCAGACGGAAGAAAGTCCACGGAGTGGAAGACCGTCAGTTTCGGACAACATACATTGTGCCAAGCCAAGATTAAGCGGCGACCGCGGCGGAATCGAGAGTGGGCAAACAGCGGTATTGCGGGATTTCGCCTTGCACCTTTATTTTTCGATCAGCCCTAGTAAATTTTCAATCATTTCTCTTTGTTCGTACTTGAATCAATAACAGAGTTTAAATAAATATATATATATATGTACAGTGAGGGGCAATATTAAGACCCCCACCCATGCGATTTCTACTTGTGATTATTTCATTGTTTTTATAAAAAAAAAAATGAAAATCGTTATTGGAAATTTGAACAATAAAAGTTTCCATTAAAAAATATATAATTTTTTTTAAAAGCAATGAAATAATCACATGTAGAAAAGGCATGGGTGGGACTTAATATTGTCCCTCACTGTACATGAGAATTTGAATTTCTAGAAAATATATTTCTCTCTCCATTTAAATAAATTTTTTTTTTCTATTTAAAAAAAAAGAGTGTACAATAACTAAACAAACCACTTTTCTATGATTTTATATTTATATATATATATATATATAGATAGATAGATAAAAAAACAAAACTTCTCTCTCTATATATTTCATATATAGGGTAGAAGAAAGTAAAAAAGAATTGAATTTTAAGAATTTTTTCCATTTATTATATAAAAAAAAAAAAAAGTGTAAACATAAATATATCTCTGTAGTTTAAATGGATTTTAAGATTAGAAAAAACAAATGAAAGTTGGATATTTATTAAAAATTGAATTAAAATTTTTAGAAAAGGTTGCGATTAAAAAGTGAATAAGGACATCGACGACCCCCTCTCGAGGACGATGGCACAAAACACAAGGGAAAAGAAAAAAAGCATTTATTGCTAATGAGAAATTATCTTTTGATTGAACAAATTGTGATCCTACCTAATACGCCAATAAATAAAATAGATCTGGAAAAATGCCATCTTTATAATCCAGGTTAAATAAGAAACTTGATATTTCGTTGCCGACGTTTCGGGTCTCATCCTCAGGGCAAGCACAATTGTCCAAAATACTTGTAAAAATTAATTTTCAGTACCGCATAACCTTTACTAAATATTAACAATTTTGCTTGCCCTGAGGCAGGGGCGTATATAAGGGGGACGCCGGGGAGGCCCCCCCCCCCCCCGAAATGTTTCCTCGGCCCCGCAGTACGAGAATCCCAGGTTTCGCAAAAGAGTGAAATGTTCCGCGAACGGCACATGAAAAAAATTTCGGTTCCGCGGGTGGAAAATTTTGCTTCTCTAAAAAAAAAGGTAAATATTTTTGGGGCGGGAAAAAATTTTGGTTCAGTGAAAAATTTTTGAGAACACCCCCCCCCCCCCCCCCTCCCCGAAAAAATTTCTATATACGCCCCTGCCCTGAGGATGAGTACGACTAGCACCCGAAACGTCGGCAACGAAATATAAAGTTTCTTATTTAACCTGGCTGGCTGCTGTTCGCGGGAAGACTTCCGTTCCTTTTTCCAATTTGAATATCTACAGACATTCAACTCGAGAAATTTTATCAATTTATTTTATTTATGGACCGTTTATTTTGAAAGTGGTGTAAGTCCATTAAAAAAAAAAAAAAAAAAATGAGATATCACATAATTGATGCTTAAATTAATGTAAATTTTTTTATGTATAATTAGCTAGTGGTAAATTTCTTAAAAAATTCACATGTTTTGTACAATTTAAAATTGGTCGGTACATAGATTTTTTAATAAACAGATATGTTAACCTTTCAATTTCTCGAAACAATAGAAAATGGACTTAACACCACTTTCAAAATAATTCCATATATATGGAAATAATTGTCGAACAATAGATTGTTCGACGATTATTAACAAAACGCTCATTGTGCTTTGAATTGTCGAACTGTAAACAATTTAGAATGTCCGAGAATATTTTTTTTCCTTTCTACGGTGTCTAAAATGCTGTGATCGTCCTCCATTTCTCTCTGTTTGTGTTGTTGAACTCACCACCCTCACCTTGTGTTCCCTAAGTGGCGTATCTAAAAGAAGAGAGGGGAGATGATTTTCTTATCAATTATTAAGCGCAGCCTTTATTCTCTCTAATTATAGACACAACCCTTAATTAAATTGGTCTAAAAAAAAAGAAGGAACGCAAAAAGTATTTTAGAAAATATGGCATGAAACAAAAAAAAAAAAAAAAAGAAAAAAATCGAATCATCGAAATTATTATTATTATTATTATTCATTGTATTTTGAGGCTCTTTGTTTTTTTAATTGTTGTTATTTAGAATTTCAATAATTGAAAATAAATATCTTTTTATTAGAATTGCATAGCAAAGGTTCTTGTGCTAGAGGTCATCAGGTTCGAATCCCGTCTCATGCGACAAAAATTTATTTCATTTCAATTGAAGAAATAAACAAGGATATATGGCTTTCATTTTTTAAAACTCCCACTTGCACACATGTATTGATTTGTTTTTTATAACGCACACGGCGGGAATCTTTTTTTTTATTATAAACGCGAAAAATAATATCCTCTATCGATGACACATAAAAAAGTCTTGAGCAATGAAGAGATTATTTTGAATTATTGACATTCCATTTAAACAAAAAGAAAAAAAAAGAATAAATATACGTACGTAATGTTATTATTTTACCAAAAGTTATGTAACTTTACTAATTAATTATATTTAATAAATTATATATTGAAAACGAATTGCTTATTTATTTTATTATTATATGAATGATCTCCTCTGAACAGGGAATGCCTTCTGTTCCCCATGAATTTAATTTGTTACTAGCTCTGCCTTTGCTTTGCTTGTTCGCTCGCCTCGGGAATTTTTGTGGCTTTTGGCACTCGAATCCTTTACACAGTGTTTAAGCTCCTCATCCGAATAAATCCATTATTTGGATTCCAATCACAAAAGGAAAGGAAAATGTATGAAAAACAAAAAACAAAAATGCTTTTCTTAAATAATTGTTTTTTATTAAATTAGTTTTTTTTTTTTATTTTAATGTTATTAAATAACATGACATTAATTTTATTAAAATTAATAAATACTTAACTTAAATAAAAATATATATACGTATATAAAAAAAAATATCAAAAATTCTTAGCATTTTCAAAAATAATTTTTCTCTTTTTTTTGAAATTAGCTTTATTATCATTTGAAAATTGATTTATAATTTTTTTTTATTATTAATCTCTTCGTTTTTTTTTTCACCATCGAACAAGAATTCGATCTCCATCTTGAACGGAATAAAAACTCAACGATTTAAAATCATTATTCAAGGGGATCTCAATTTCTGGAGACTAAAACAAAAAAAAAAAAAACATTAAATAAAAAATAAACAACTTATTTCTAAATTAAGAGCGAAAAAACGGAGAAGGGGCCTCGGTCTAGTGAGATTCCTTTTTTACACTCAACTCAACAACAAATTGGACCAAAATCACCCCCCCCCCCGTGCTTATATCAAACTTGCTCCTAGTTTGTTAACATGTTGCAGTGGCGCAACCAAGATTTTCTCCTGGGGGGGAGGGGGAGGGTTGAAAAAATTAAACATGTGAAAATTTTGAGGGGATGTCTCCTAAGTTTTCGACCTCGAGGACCCTGTGCTGACTTGGATGCGGAGCGGGAGGGCAAAACCTTTAAATATTTGAGGTTTTTTTCAGTTTTTCTCTTATATTTTGAAAACTAAGAAACTCCAATGCAAAATTGTAGAGCATTAGATTTGCTAAAAATGAATTTGTAGACTCAATATTAACCGTTAACTTTGATCGGCCTTATTTCGGTTAATAATGGGTTTACAAATTCATTTTATGTACCAAATTTTAAATAATTTAATACTCTACAATTTTGTATTGAACTATAGTACAGAGAACTTGTTTAGTTTATGAGATATAAGCGAAAAATTGAAAAAAGTCCAAAATTTTTGAGCTTTTTGGCCCCCCCCCTGGTTGCGCCACTGACAGGTTGCATGCAATTCCATCGAATACCCCAAACAAATAAAATGCAAATTTTTACCTACTCTTTAGTTTGAATTAAATAAACCAACATACCTCTGAATTGATATAAGAGAGTTTAGGAATTTGATTGCCTGTTTTATATAATTTATGAATAAGTCCATTTAATTTCTGCACAAGCATCGATTCAGGCAATTTTTTTACGAGTTTCGGAAAATCTTCATGTTCGGGCGCATAAATTTGTACAGCTTCATTTTATTGCATTAAGGAAAAAAATATAGAAAAACAATTTAAGACATTTTGACTTTGGACGAAATGCCTCAGTGAGTAGAGAACGAACGAGACATTATTTAAAAAAAAATGGCTCTCTACTTAAAATAGGTTGCCGACCCCTGGCCTAGTATATTGAAAATAACAAATCAAGTTAGTAATGCGCATGCGCGAGAGGGGTGTAAAAAAAAACACGAACAAGCAGAAAACAAGCTATCTTCATACTGAGTCCTTAACACCTGGTGCTAAAAAATAAAATCTTAACGTCGCTTTTAAAACTTGCTTTAGAGAATAGCGCTTTTTAACACTGATGTTATTACTTTACTTTTTAACATCCATTTGTTGATGTTCAATTTTAACGTCTGTTTTTAGAGAATAGAATTTGAGTTTAGATTTAAATCCTGTCTTGACTAATTGCAGCCGAAAGCACACTGTCTGGGATGAAATCTGCATAAAACAATCTTGTCGTATCTGTTCTTCAGGGCTATTCTCTAAAAACAGGCGTTAAAATTTAAAATAAACAAATGGGTGTTAAAAAGTAATGTAGAAACAATCAGCGTTAAAAAAAATGCTATTCTCTAAACAAAGTTTTATCAGCGACGTTAACCTGTTGCTTTTATTTCAAAACTATCAAAATCATAACCTTACTTTTTAGGTTAAGGACGCCATGTTTATTTTTAACGCGACGTTAAAATATTAAAGCCACCCCCTAGACATGGCATTAATTTTTAACACTATTTACTATATGTTAACCCTTTGGCTTTTGTTGACAGAATAGCTATTTGAGGCAAGGAAGTGATTTTGAATAGCATTTTTTAACGCTTACATTACTTTTTAACGCCCATTTCTTTTAAATTTTAACGCCTGTTTTTAGAGAATAGACCTGCTTGGGTGCCTAAGAGTGTTAAAAAAAAAATCGATAGTCAAGAAGAATTTACGAAATCTGCAAGTGCTGTATGTCAACCGTAAATTGAGTCATTTAATTAAGGATACAGATAAGTCTTTTCTTTAAAAAATTTGCCGAATCTTCAAGCTCTTCTTGTGCATATGCGCCATATTCTAAAACAAACAACTCTCAATTACAAAAAAATAAAAGCAGATCATGTATTAACAACTCCAAAATAAATGTCTCCTAGACTAACATAACATGTTCAATTGAATAGAATAGAGACTGGATGGTTGTAGGTTACTCACTTGTGACAAGTGTTTCATAGCAAGGATAATTTTCTTTAAATTGTTTTGCCAATTCTACATTTGTTTTTGCTTCTAACCATTCTTTGCCACATCTTCGTAGAAAATCGTATTCAGCTCCTTTTCTCTCTTCTAGTTCAACGATCACCCCATTTAACGTCTGCAAATAAAATAAAATCTATTAGAATTGTAAAATTGTCTCAGCTATTTTGTCATATTGGATGGGAGAAAGTAACCATTTGCAAAATATCTGATGATTCCATATCACTGGGATCGAAATATTTACAAATAATACGAATAATACGAAAAAAGTATTTATTTTTTGGCCGATGCTCCTTGTAATTAAAAAAAAAAAAAGGAAAAAAAAACTATTACAATTACCACCAACTATTATTTGAAATTCCTATCGGGATCCCCGTTCATTTAGCCGAGGTGATTTCGTGCACGAAGACATACACCATCTACCGGCACCCCGTGAAGTTATCATCATTTCTTATCTCCTAAATCTCCTCATCATGCGTTCGGTTCTAATTAATGATCTAATCCTTAGTTTTCGCTAGTTCTTTTTATACAAAGAATAGTCGGAGAGCTGGCGACAAAAATGGGCAAGAGTTTTTCTGAAGGCTAATATTTTCAAAATAGGGTTGCATTTTAGTGATGGAAAGAAACTCTAGAGCGGGGCGTTTAGCGGGGAATAGGCCGGGAAAGTTGCGGGAAAATGGTTTTCCGCAAATATCTCTCGAAAACTTATGCAAAAATTCTATCTATACAAAAATAATCGAAATTAAATTACAAACAAAAATGGTCTAGTACATAATGGCGTTAAAGTGAACGGTTCGGGAGATATAGAGGGTAAAATTTGTGATGGCCGCTATGAGGTACTATTAGCCTTCAAGAAAAATCTTGCTCATTTTTGTTGCCAGCTCTCGGACTAAGAGGATGTCTTAGTTTGAGGAGGGACTTCATCAGCACTGACTCCTTTGAGGAATACATCACTGAGAGGAAACCTTCTTTACGTCCCTTCCTGAGGACGGGATGTCACAGCAACTCCCTCTCTAGTAGGGTTCCCTGAGGGTAAAGTTGAAGGTGTAGTTCAGAGGGCGATGAATGGATTTTTTTAATCAAATAATCAAATGCATTGCTATGGCCAAAGTGATAGGACAATGCTAAGTACAAATCTGCTTT
>JAKCPI010013476.1:0-40996 GCA_023213315.1 Euborellia annulipes
CGCCAAGCAGTGCTGAAAAAATCGGATATCCGAAAAACAAGACTGCTAAACGTCTGAAGCCATTATTTCAAACATTTATTATATTGTAAATTGTAAAGCCGAAAAAGTAAATATAAATATGAAGTTATGGGCTTTTTATTTACCCTAGGGGACCTTACCCCCCCCCCCCCCACGCCCCTTACCCCTACATCATAAAATTAAATATAAAATGTAATTATAATAAATTTGTAATCAGTAGAAGAGTTCATTATAGTAATTATAGAAAATGATTGTGTATAACAAATTTTTTTTACGATATTTTTATATATTTAAAACTAGGCCAAGGGGAGATTTAAAAATATTCCTCTCTGCATATTTATCTTAAAAAAAAAAAAAATATTTTTACCTTCATATATTCAAAGGTATGTTTTATATTAAGGCAACGTTTAATATGAGACTGCTCGATATTTTTGGGCCCATTTTAGAATTTATTTAGATGATATCATCACGTTTTAGTAAATTAAAAGGAGACTTTTTACTTTCTCTTAACTGCATATGAATATATAGAGAGAAAGTATTGGATTCATGTCAAAAATTCGATGTCGAGATTTTGATGGATATACACGTTTTGAGGTCCCCCTGAATCCAAAAAAGTGGTTTTCGCGACATGGTCTGTCTGTCTGTGTGTCTGTCTGTCTATCTGTGAACAAAATATTTCAGGTACTAAAAGAGCTACGAGGTTGAAATTTTATATTTAAGTTAGGCACCCCCTCCCAAAGGGTGTAAATAAGCTTCTGAACAAAATTGGTCAAAAAGTACTAGTAATTTACTAATGTATTTTTTCAAGGCTTTTTTTCGATTTTCTCAAAATTCGCTCCAAACAATTTTGTTTAAAATTCAAAAATGAACTATATTTTAGATGCTCTTTAAAAAAGTATATCAGTAAAATTTTCGTGGAAATCGTTTAAAGTACACTTAACTGATGTGGAAGCATTCATAGTTCAGCACCATCGCGTGGTCAAGTTTAGAACTAAAGTGCTAAGAGCTTGGACACAAAAAAATCTGGTTTGACTGGTGTTGGGCACAGTACATATCTTTTTCTGGCCAAAGGGTAAGAGAAAGTTGTGTGCTGTGAGACCAGTCACACCAGATTTTTATTCTTGGAGGTTTTACATCTTTTAAACTCGTATAATGGAGTTCATGATAATTAGAACATAGGAATTTTATTGCCAGACAACTGTTGTGTGCACATTCTCACAGTTTCGACCATGAAAAGGACCATCATCAGGACTGAAACATACAAATTACTCTTTTTAACCTCATGTAACATCGGGCCAATATGGTTACATATTCATTTACTTCAAAATACAATCACAATTATGATTTTTATCAATTATATTTTCTCTTAACTTCCCCAGAAGCAAGAGACCCGTCAAAATGACGTCGGAAACTGAAGTCAGAGATGACCAGAAATGACGTTATGTTTGACGACAAAATGACCTAAAAATCACGGACCAATGTCACAGACCGATGACGACATTTTTTTGAAACGTCAAAAAAACGTGATCCCGTGACTTTTTTTTGACCAATTTTTTGACGTCAAAATGACCTAAAAATCACGGACTAATGTCGGACAGACCGATGACGACATTTTGAAACGTCAAAAAAACGTGATTCCGTGACTTTTTTGACCTTTTTATAATCTGATGGATATAAAATGAGAAACAAACTCACATATAAAATTAAATTGTATTAATAATATAATTATAAAACACATTATTTTAGCAAATAAATACATCTCTTCTCTATCCATTTAAATGACAAAAATAGGAAAGTTGAAATTTAATATATATATGACTAATTATAAATAATAATTGAGAGATTTAATTATTCAATTTTTAATTTTAATTAGTATCTATATCGATATTTTATTTTAATACTTTTGTAAAAACGCGATTTTCTATACACTATTATATAAAAGACAATGTTACAGACTATAGCCATTACAGGATCATCATTAGTTATAAATTCAACAGCAATAAAAGACGACTTCATTAACTGCCACCATAGTAATAGACTGTCACTAACTGAACCGGTACGATCCCTTGTGTGTGCTAACAGTTGCGCATGCGCGAATCGCATGTGCATGCGCGAAATGTGTGCGCATGCGTATTAAAAATAAAAATATGGAGGTAAGAGAAAGTAATAATAAGTGTCGTGATCGGTACCTGATCGGTACGTCTTTATAATGTGATATTTTGCACGTTTTAAAGACGTTACAAAAAAGACGTTTTATTTTAGGTTTTAATTAGTCATTTGACGTCTTTTGACCAGTTATGACCAATTTCGGACGTCATTTTGACGAGGTTCTGCTAGCTGGGTCGGTAATCGAAAGTTGTGTTCTGGGCTTGTCACACCAGATTTTTTTGTGTCGGCATATATTTAGTTTCCGACAGTACAGTAAAAATTGGGGCACTTGAAGAGGGTCCGCCGCAGGCGGGTCATAGACAACCGGAGGGGGGTCCAGGGGGGAGAGTTTATGTATAAATAAACAAGAAGTGGACATGCGCGTTTTTATATTCATTCATATTATAGAAGCTTTCCTATCAACCTTCGCTTATCAGAATGTTAGTTTCCTTATCGCACTCAAATAGAAACAACTAATGTGAGTAAGGTAAGCCTTTTTATAAATAAATTCACAATGCAAGTTCTCTTATTTCTTATTAAGCCACTATACCGTATATCCGGCCATCTCACTAAAGTTATTTACATAAACAAAATGGGAAATTTTTTTTTTAATTCACCTTTTCGTTTGTAGAGGCCATTGATTGTATACTATTTATATGCCGATGCTTACTCGGGGATATTCCACACGCTTGTTTTTCTCGGCTACCCAATCAAGATTCAGCCGTGATTTGGAATTGCTTAAAAGCAACGATTTTGATGTCAGGCCCCAGGGTAATTTTCATTTTTACTTTCTCTTATCTATTTGTATATGACATAACACTCTGGGCTCCCTTCAAACACGAATATATCTTATATGGAGGGCCGGAACTAGGAGATATTTTTTTTTTTTTGGGGGGGGGGGGGCAAAATTTAATTTGCCGCCCCCTCCTTAAAATTTTTTAAACAAAATTCATATCATTTTACTTTTTTTTTTTATTAAATCTTTCTTTAATTGCCGCCCCCTGATATCTGCCGCCCGAGGCACATGCACCCACTGCCCCCCCCCCTAGATCCGACCCTGTGTATATGAAGACTTTACTGATGTATTTCAAATTTTTCAAATTCATTTTCTGGCTCTTCCTTCCAGAGAGCCCCAAATGGGGATTTGCATGTTAATTTCGATTCAAAATGGGGTCCTCTTTAGAACTTTTTACACATTAAAAAAATTTTCCAAATATGAGATTAAAATTTTGAAAAATAACCAGTTTATTTCAAGTAGTCAATATTTAAAATACACACAGCCTATGGAAATTTTGAATCAATTGACTTTTTACTTAAGAAATGCAAGTGGTCGAGCTAACTAAGGTGCTATGGGAAACTAAATATATCTCAAAACAAAAAACCTGGTGTGACCAGCACAGAAGAGAAAGTTTTGTCTTAATGAAGGTAGATGTGCAGCCAGGAGAATAAAAGACTATTTTAATTTATTTTGGTCGCCTTTTCGGACGCCAAATCGCGTTCTAGTAAAATATTTGAACAATAAAAAAAGGCATCTTTTTGTGTAGAGAAGAGCTCTGGAGAATTGAAAAAATAACGCACAGAGAAGTCTTCTCGTACACAAAAAGATGCCTTGTTCAATATTCTTTAAATATTTTATAAATTTCACAACAACATCTATATGTGTTTTTAACAATCTTTGGTCCCGAGGAAGGACGCGATTGGCGTCCCGAAACGTCGACCAAAAGAAATTAAAATAGTCTTTTATTCTCCTGTTTCCACTGTAGGCACAGTAGAAGAATTCTAACTCCTTGTGCTAGGGTTCATATTTCGTTCTCATGCGACAAAAATTAATTCAATTGAATTGGCTACCAATCAATTAGTGTCTAAATGGCCTCCAATGCCGAAAAAGACCTTAAAAGTGGATTCAGTCTCTTATTTTAACCAACTTCCTATTTTTACTTACAAATTTATTGAGATCGTTGTACTTACTGTTACCACTAAAAATAAAAAACGAATATGTTTATCTATTCCCGAATGATATGTTGACAAATAAAATCATTTGATGGCAAGTGTTGATATAAACCAAGAATAGATTGAAAAAAATCAATGTCCTCTTAAATGAAAGAAGAATTTAAATAAAAAAAGACAAAAAGTGGAGTCTATGGTTCTTAATAAATATCTGAAAATCTATTCACTACTTACAAGGCTTAAGGGGATTCAGGAGCGACGTCTAAACGTACTTTAAAAAAACTAGACTATTATAAGGAATTTTTCAATGCGGTTTTTTTTTAAATGAATTAAATTCATAAGAGATTATTGGGACATCGAGCTATAATTGTTTTAATGACTTATTAAAAAATTATCCTAATTAATTTTTTTGTTATCAAGCAAATACAAAAAAACAATCTGTCCCAATAATCTTTAATTTTTTTTAAATTTAAAAATGAATTTATTGTTATTATTAATCACATATTAATTAGAAAATTTTTAAAATAAGCTTAGATGATTTATTTTAAAATCAAATGTCAAATTAGTTGAGCATTCTTTCAAAAGACGACACCCAAGCCCGCTACACCCCATGAGAATCTTCCTGGTTAGTGCTACACTCTTGTGGAGATGATTAAAATTAAAATTTCAATTTTTAAACTAACCATCAGAGTGCAGCACAAATCAGCAATTTTTTTATATAAGTTCATATAAGCTATATTCTTTTGATTTAAATATTAAATGTATCATATACTGAAAATATATAATATTGAGAAAACAAAATTTTTTTTAAATTCATAATAATATTAATTTCAATTGAAAATAGATGACAATTAGAAACTAATTTTCGGTTTCGGCCAAAAACCAGCCGAAACCTGAGTTTGAAAAGATGGGACTCGTTCCTACACAAAAAAAACGTCAAATGAGTTTCTCACCTTAAAAAAAAAGGCCAAATGATTTTCGCAAAAAGGGAAAATGGAGTGATTGTTTGAGTCACGGGGTAATATTTACTAAAAAAAAAAATCTGGTTTGACCAGCGTTTCTATAGCACCGTAATTAAATGGTTTAAAAAAAATATAACAAACTAATTGCTTCATTATTTGATAAGAGTTAATTAAGGCCAGGGTCACTTCGCGTGAATCGATATATTACACCCACAGAGCTGGACTGCATGTTAAATTCCTTTTGGAAGGGTTCTTAGTACCTTCTTTGATAATAGATGGCACCATAGTATAATTACCTTGTCGTAAATCTTTTATTTACACCTAAGGTGCGCGGCTCAGGGGTCCTAATTTTGGGAGATTCCAGCGTCCACAATTTTGAAGCTATTCGCCTCAAATTTTTTTACTTTCTCTTACCTATGTATATATGTAATATATATATATAAAGTATTGGATGCATGTCAAAAATTCGATGTCGAGATTTTGATGGATCTTCACGTTTTGAGGTCCCCTGAATCCAAAAAAGTGGTTTTCGCGACATGGTCTGTCTGTCTGTCTGTCTGTGTGTGTGTCTGTGTGTGTGTTCAATTTTAAGCATGAAGGAATTGAGCTATGAGGCTGAAATTTTATATTTAAGTTAAACACCCCCCGGGACCGACAAAATAAGCTTTTAATCAAAATCGGCCAAAAAGTATTAGTACTTTACTGATGTATTTTTTCAGTTTTTTCGATTTTCTCAAAATTCGCTCTAACGATTTTGATTAAAATTCAAAAATCAATTATTTTTTAGATGCTCTTTCAAA
Source organism: Euborellia annulipes (assembly GCA_023213315.1). Taxonomy (NCBI): domain Eukaryota; kingdom Metazoa; phylum Arthropoda; class Insecta; order Dermaptera; family Anisolabididae; genus Euborellia; species Euborellia annulipes. The sequence goes on from JAKCPI010013476.1 coordinate 5,876, forward strand.
TGTATATTCTCTTTTTGCCCTCAAAATTGTTTGAAGCACACTTTACTCTTGTGCTTCATAGGAAAGATAGGAGAAATAAATGGTTGCCATGGTAACCGAATTTAAATCTTTTTCTTTTTATTAGATTAAAAATCAATTATGGGTTCGGACCCAGGCAGTCCGAAGATTTTATTTAAGCCATTTGGATACCAGATGGCTTAAATAGAAATGCCTGAACCCCAAATTGATTTATTAATTACAACGGATATCGTAAAAGTCTTAAATGGCCTAAGTTGCCGAAAAGACCGTATGAATGTGTGTGTGAGTGTGTGTGTGAATGAGAAAAAAAGTGGGAATGTTTTTTTGTTAAAAAAAAAAATCATTTATTATTTAAACGCCCATTTTTTTTCGGAGAAAACATATCTCTCTCTCTCACAAAACTATCTTCTCTCTTTCTACGCGTTTTAAATTTTTCCACCTTATCTTCGCATTTGGCCAATGTTAATTTCCTATAGGGATTTGTATGTTAATTTCGATTCAAAAGGGGGTCCCCTTTGGAACTTTTTAACGGCTTTTCGAGACGCGCACCTTAAGAATTGTTTGTTTTTATTAATTTTGTCTACTAATGCCATTTGGATTATACATAGATAAAATTTATTTATTATTTAGAAATTTCTCATAATAATCACATGATCTGGACAAGATGTAAACAAGAGATGTAGGCTCCTTAGAACAAAGTAGAAAAAGATAAAACGCTATTTTTACATGTTGTGAGATCAACGCTCTTTCTTATAACACTGTTTAAATTTTATTTTTGTTCTTAGTGAGACAGATAGAGAAAGAGAAAGATTAAGATTTATTATTGTTTAGTTGGCACATCGGGAAATTAATATTTTTGTTTAAAACTTAGTTGACTAGATCCATTTATTAGAGCAATTACTTTTTTTTTTTCTGCACAATTTTGTCTACAAAATAAAAATTTACATTTTAAAGAACATCTAAAATGTAATTGATTTTTAAACAAAATCCTTAAAAATTAAAAAAATACATACGTAAAGTATTAGTACTTTTTGGTCGATTGGAATGAAATTCCTGCCCATGCTTGGGACATGAACACTTAGCTAAAGTATAAAATTTGAGTATCGAGAGTTCTTTCCTTATTGAGTAATTTAATTTAATCCACATTTTTTGATATTTCAGTTGAAATTCATTCAAATGATTGTGAAAATGACGTCAAATTCAAGCTAAAGGGAATCGCCTCCTTTTAATGGCAATTTCGAGAAAAGCAATCAAACAGCCATTTAAAAGCAATAAAATCTCTTTCAGAGAAATTTACGTAAACATTATGTTTTGATATTTTAACTGGAATCGATCTTCTTGAAATTTAAGATTTTTTCACAATAAATTAAATTGATTTCAAGTGAAATATCAAAGAATGTGGGTTAATGGGAATTACTGAAAAACGAATAAACTCTCGATACTCAAATTTTATACTTAAGCCAAATACCTATGTCGCGAGTATTTCAAGAAATTTCAACCACATCAGTCAAAGGGTACTAGTACTTTACTGATGTATTTTTTCAGCTTTTTTCGATTTCTCAAAATTCGCTCTAACGATTTTGATTAAAATTCAAAAATCAATTATTTTTTAGATGCTCTTTCAAATGTATATTCTCATTTTGCTCTCAAAATTGTTTGAAGCACACTTTACTCTTGTGCTTCATAGAAAAGATAGGAGAAATAGTTGCCATGGTAACAAAATATAAATATTTTCTCACTTTTATAACATTTTTTGACATCTTAAATTCTAATATATTGGCGGAAACTAAATATATGTCGACACGAAAAATCTGGTGTGACAAGCACAGAACACAACATTCGATTACCGAAGGTAAGAGAAAGTTGTGTGCTGTGCGACAGTCACACCAGATTTTGTAAATTATTATTTATTACAATAAAATTGTTTGACTGATCGTAGGTCCTGATGAAAAGTGCGATCGGCACTCGAAACGTCGACAAAAAAATAGACATTTATTTTATTTTTCGCCTTGGCTGCCCTTATGCCGCATCCACATAATATTTATGTTTTAACTTTCCTTTTTAAATTATATTTTTTTCAAGAGAACCCTTTGTAAAAAAATTTGGTGTTGGCTGTGTCTTCTGTGTCACAGCCGGTGGCTTTTTAACGTGACAACGTCTTTTGCTTGACTTCAAACTATTTTTACTTTCTCTTACCTATATTGAAATATATAGAGAGAAAATAAGGTTTTTTTTTTTAAATTGTACTTTGTTCTCATTAAAAAACATGTTGATACCCCAGCTAGCAGAACCTCGTCAAAATGACGTCCGAAATTGGTCATAACTGGTCAAAAGACGTCAAATGACTAATTAAAACCTAAAATAAAACGTCTTTTTTGTAACGTCTTTAAAACGTGCAAAATATCACATTATAAAGACGTACCGATCAGGTACCGACCACGACACTTATTATTACTTTCTCTTACCTCCATATTTTCGTGCTCCAAGAGGCATTAGCCTCAGAGCAAAATAAAGTCTATCTATCTATCTATTTTTATTTTAATACGCATGCGCACACATTTCGCGCATGCGCAACTGTTAGCACACGCAAAGGATCGTACTAGAGTCCCTGTATATCAGAGTCTGGCCATACGAGCGACCGTTAGAATTGTCGGCCATCTTTCTTCCGACCGCTCCATTGAATACATGGAGAAAAAATGATTTTTTTTTGTTAATTAATTATATAATAATTTTATTCAAAAAAAAACTTATAGAAACAGAAGCTAATAGTTTAATGATTATTGATATACTAAAAAAAAGTAAGTAAAGCTACTCAAAATAATTTATTTAATGAAAAAACATTTGAATTTGACATTTCCCAATCTGTCATTTTTCACTTTCTCATAGCTATATATGTAATATTTATTTCTAAAATAAAGTAAATAATCTCAAGAATATTATTTAAATGAATGAATTATTTTTCCTTTACTTTTCCTTTTAAAATATACATTTGAAATTTATAAATTAGGCCTACTCTATATATATATATACAATTGTTGTAGCGATTTGTGAAAAATTTGATAAGAGCTTTGGCTTTATCACGGACAAGGGCAAATACAAGGGGGGAAAGCGGGCAATTACCCCCCCCCCCCCCCGAGATTCGAGAAAAAAAATTTTTGATATTAAAACTTACAATTTGATTTGTAAATATATTATGGTAAACAAAAACGGAATGCACTTTTAAATTACCGAAAGTAAGAAAAAATTGTGTGCTGCGCGACCAGTTACACCAGATTACTCCCCCCCTCCCCCCTAAGAAACTTCTCTGGACCCGCTCTTGATCACGGACATAAATATAGGGTGCCCAGACGTTCTCTTTTTGTTCTAAAAATATGTGTCGGGTATCTTTTCTCAAATTTGGTATTTTGTTTTTCATTTTTCTGCCTCAGTATGTTAGGATCGGGCAAATGGGGCAGTGCGGGATTTCAAAGCCGCCTCCCCCCCCCCCCCCTTTACGGCAGATATTGAGATTTTTTCTATTATATAATATCTCTGAGTTCAAATTTTGTATCTATTTAATAATAAAGAAAATTCTTAAAATATTTCATTATTTTTGCAATGAGTTAATTACTAACGTTATTTATATTTGTTTTATTCTTTTTTAAATCGATTATTTTCTTAGAAAACTCTATTTTATAATTAGGAAAATAAACTGTAAGCTAAATACATATATTAATATACATAAACTCAAAATTAAAAGTGATTTTAAGATTCTAATCAGCTAAATATAACCCTAAACTTTGCATTCTCAATATAATAAAATTAATGGAGATTTTTAACATATGATGAGTAATATTTATAAATTGAAACCTCTAAAATAATGTTCTAAAAAGATTTCATGATACTTTGAACGGGTATCGTTATAAAAGTTAAATGAAATATTTTTTAATCCCATAGAGATGCATTGAAAATTTGAATTGGCGCTAAAATCAGGAAGAAAGATGGCGCGACCAATAGAAAAAAAGTTCCCGTATGGCCAGACTCTGATATACAGGGACTCTAGATCGTACCGGTTCAGTTAGTGACAGTCTATTATCTATAGTGGCAGTTAATGAAGTCGTCTTTTATTGCTGTTGAATTTATAACTAATGATGATCCTGTAATGGCTATAGTCTGTAACATTGTCTTTTATATAATAGTGTATAGAAAATCGCGTTTTTACAAAAGTATTAAAATAAAATATCGATATAGGTACTAATTAAAATTAAAAATTGAATAATTAAATCTCTCAATTATTATTTTATAATTAGTCATATATATATTAAATTTAAAAAATTCCTATTTTTGTCATTTATATGGATAGAGAAGAGATGTATTTAATTGCTAAAATTATATGTGAGTTTGTTTCTCATTTTTTTATCCATCAGGTTATAAAAAGGTCAAAAAAAAGTCACGGAATCACGTTTTTTTGACGTTTTAAAATGTCGTCATCGGTCTGTGACATTAGTCCGTGATTTTTAGGTCATTTTGACGTCAAAAAATTGGTCAAAAAAAAGTCACGGAATCACGTTTTTTTGACGTTTTAAAATGTCGTCATCGGTCTGTGACATTAGTCCGTGATTTTTAGGTCATTTTGTCGTCAAACATAACGTCATTTCTGGTCAGTCTCTGACCAGTTTCCGACGTCATTTTGACGGGTCTCTGCTAGCTGGGACATTTCCATAGTAACAATATAAGATAGGTGTGGCCAAACTTTTATCCTTTAAGGGACTTTTATTTAAAAAATGTGGTTTTGTGAACAAAATAATTGATTTTGGAGTTAGTGACTCGGGATTTTTTTATTTATTCTATTAGAGTTTTTCTTCCTGCACAAATCGACATCATATTTAGTCTGATCTGGTTAGCCGTTCGGGAATCTACAGTGGTTTAAACTTTCAAATTAGAATTGGGTAAAATGAAATGATAGAAAAAAATAAATGGTGAATTCTTTAGCTGAAAACTCACTCTTTCTAAATACCTCTTAAGACAGAGGAGTTATTCAAGCCGATAAACTTTTCCGTGCATGCCTCCCTACCCGGCCACTATAGACACATGATTTGTAAGACGACGCCACGTCAAAAATAAAAAAAAAATTTTTATATCACTCTTTTGACGTACCATAAATAAAAGAAATTAAAAAAAAAATCTTTGACTTGAATGTAAAGTTTTAAATTTGAATCGCGTACAAAAAGCAACAAAGATCTTTTTTTTTTTATTTTGTTCATAATTAATGGATTCTGAAATTATTAATCTCTCTCTTGCTCTGATTTTCCTCTAACCCATATAAAATTCCACCTCTTCACTCCTTCTTTCACGCAAATTTATCGTTTTATTTATAGATAGTTTAATCTATTTCTGAATGTGTAGTGGGTGTTTTTGAAGGAGAGAATTGGGAAAGTGTTAAGGGTAGAAAAGTAAAAAATAAAAAAAAAGTCCCGCCCCATATACACCTGCATAAGGGGAAGGGGGAAGGGGTGGGGAGGGGAGGGGGGGGTGGAGAAATGCCGACTGCCTGCCTGCCTGCCCACGCACACTCACTCACTCACTCAATCACATGTGTGACTCATAGGCAGAGCGTAACCTGACCTCGCGGACTTGCTAGAGGGCCTCGACGACGAATACGAGGGCTATTCTTGGAGACTTCATTGCTTCTCTCTCTCTCTCTCTCTCCCTTTCTCTCTTTCTCCATAACCAATTGTATCTATTCAGGCTCGCATCTTGAAACTTGGAGCAAGGGCGGATCCAGAGGTGTTTCTCGGGGGAGAGGGGTAATCTGGTGTGACTCGTCGCACAGCACACTATTTTTTTTTAATTTCGGTAATTTAAAAGCGCATTCTGCACTTGTTTGCCAGAATATAAATACACATCAAATTTTTAAGTATTAATTTTAAAAATTTTACATTAAAAATAAATTTTTGTGCGAAAAAAAGGTATTTTTTCGAATCTTGGGGGGGGGGTAATTACCCCTTTACCCCCCCCCCTGTATCCGCCCTTGACTTGGAGCAGTGGTTTCATTTTATGTTACCACGCCCCCCCCCCATCAACATAAACATTTTTATTGCTAAAAAATGTATTAATACAAGAAACAAAAAAAATCTGGTGTGACTGGTTGCACCAGATTGATTCAGGGGATCTCAAAACGTGTAAATCCATCAAAATCTCGACATCAAATCTTTGACATCTTTCTCTCTATATTAACATATAGATATAGGTAAGAGAAAGTAAAAGGAATCTGTTTGAATGGGATGAATGTCACTCCGTCCATTTGTCTGTCACGCTCTGTTTGGCCAATTTCCTGTTGGAATTTTGAATTGAAATTTTGTCATCTTATAGAGGACGTTATGGAGAGTCCAAGAAAAATACTCGGGTCCCGAAATTTCTGTAACTTTTTGAGTTACTAATTTCTAAATATACGATTTCTCCCATAGGAAATATATAGAGAAATATTTATGTATTCTTTGCATTTATGTATTCTATGAATGTAAACAATTCCTCAAGTAGGCACTGGATTGGAATAGTGATAATTTTTCATGGTCCTCGGGCTTGGCGTAGTTGGTAGCACGCCTGCCTTTCATATCAAGGGTCGAAGGTTCGTACTTATCATATAATAAGCGCTGTGTCCGTCTGTCACGCTCTGTTTGACCAACTTCCTGTTGGAATTTCGAAACGATTGAGTTTGGTCTTGCCTTATGAAAAATTAAAGCCTATTAATTAAAATTAATTAAGCCCTCGGGGCATGGCGTAGAGGTTAGCGTGCTAACCTCATATACCAAACGTCGCGGGTTCGGACCCCAGGCAGTCCGATGATTTTATTTAAGCCAATTGGATACCAAATGGCTTAAATAAGAATGCCTGGACCCCATATATATGTATATTTATTTAATAACGGATATCGTTTAAAGTCTTATATGGCCTGAGTTGCCGAAAAGACTGTGTGAATGAGTGTGTGAGTGTGAGTGTGAATGAGAAAAAAGTGTGAATGTTTTTTAAAAAAAAAAAAAAAAAAAAAAATTAATTAAATCTCTCAAATGAAAAATAATAAAAGTTGTTACTTAAATAAATTTTTATTTTATTTTTTACTTAGAGAGGTTGGATTGTGTTTGATTTGTGGGATGGGGCTCGGATTGGATAAAGAAAGACAGACGGAACACTCCGCCATATACAGCATTCAGAGATCTCCCTTAAACGGCTACGGGAGCGAAGGTGTTACGCATGTTTTTCCGGCTAAGATGGCGTTGTGTGTCATTAAAAGTATGCCCAAATATCAAGTAATTCAAAGATTTGCCAAGAGATGTCAGAATGGTAGCTAATGATATTTAATGCATTTGGTTGATATTCATTGATATTTTAACAATAAATACTTTATAAATGTTATTATATATTATGTATCTTTTATAAAAGCATAAAAATATATAAATATAGGCCAAAAGGGGATCGGCTGTTAGACTAGCCTGCCATCTATTGCAAAAATGCTGAACTAATTTGACAGTTGATTTTTAAATAAATCATCTAACAAGGGGAAGTCGCGACATGTGGGTCACCGATTTTTTTCAAACTCATAGGATTTGAAGATTAGTATCTGGACATCAATTTCCTAAAGCAGTACGATGCGCTTCTCAAGAACACTCAAGAAAATCCACTTTGAAGACTATCAAGATTTCCGAGTTCTATAAGTTTGAATAATTTTGTTTATATGTAAACAGTGTCTGGTAGCCGTGAGAGTAAGCGCAACAGTCTGGTAAACAAGGAGTCGCTAGTTCGATCCTTGTTGATGACATTTTTTTACTTTCTCTTATTTTTCTTTCAATTCACCATCCGTATATACAGTATCTCTCATATTAACATTTATAAAATTGAAATTAAATTAACAAAATATTTTAAATTTACATTTATAATATAATATTCGTATTTTCAGTGTGTAACGAGTGGTAAAAATAAAAGATGTTAATTTATATTGAAAAAATATTTGTTAATTTAATTTCAATTTTATAAATTTTAATATGAGTGATAGTATATACGGATGGTGAATTGAAAGAAAAAAAAATGTCATCAACAAGGATCGAACTAGCGACTCCTTGTTTACCAGACTGTTGCGCTTACTCTCACGGCTACCAGACACTGTTTACATATAAACAAAATTATTCAAACTTATAGAGCTCGGAAATCTTGATAGTCTTCAAAGTGGATTTTCTTGAGTGTTCTTGAGAAGCGCATCGTACTGCTTTAGGAAATTGATGTCCAGATACTAATCTTCAAATCCTATGAGTTTGAAAAAATCGGTGACCCACATGTCGCGACTTCCCCTTGTAAGCTTATTATAGAAATTTCTTAATTAATATGTGATTAATAATAACAATAAATTCATTTTTAAATTTAAAAAAAATTAAAGATTATTGGGACAGATTGTTTTTTTGTATTTGCTTGATAACAAAAAAATTAATTACGATAATTTTTTAATAAGTCATTAAAAAAATTATAGCTCGATGTCCCAATGATCTCTTATGAATTCAATTCATTAAAAAAAAACCGCATTGAAAAATTCCTTATAATAGTCTAGTTTTTTTTTTAAGTGCGTTTAGACGTCGCTCCTGAACCCCCTTACGAATAAGAGGGTGTTATTTTTTAATAAGCCAGATATGTATTATCATTAATTGCCTGAAAAATTGCGGCACTTGATTAAGAAAAGGCGAGGGTCCGCCGCAGGCGGGCCACAGTCAGCTGGACGGGGTTCCAGAGAGTTCAGGGGGCTAGCTTGCAAATAAACGGAAAAATAAAAAAAAAAATGAATAAAATTTTCACCCCCACATTTTTTTTATGAAGTATTAGGCTTATAGGCCTATATAGTTATACTTTTATATCCGGCTTTCAGATTCAGAAAACTAAAATTCAATACTAGGTAGACTTTTCTTTAGGAAAAAATCAAATCAAAACTTTTAGTTTCCTAGGACGTACAGTGAGGGTCACTATTAAGTCCCACTCATGTGTTTTTTACTTGTGATTATTGCATTTAAAAAAAAAATCTGCTAGTCCCACAGCACACAACTTTCTCTTACCCTTCGGAAAGAGAAAGTTGTGTTCTGTGCTTGTCACACCAAATTTTTTGTGTCGACATATATTTAGTTTCCAACCCTACGGTACATTCAAGATGTAAAATTTATAAGAATGGGAAAAAATGTTGGGTTTTGTCTTGCGAACCTGCCGTCGTTTTTCATCCGTCTCTACTTTTACTAATTTGTACTGCTCTCTTGTGCGCTCTCGCCTGGAATTCGCATCTGTGTGCTGGTCTCCACACTACCGTATTTATGTAAATAGAATTGAGTCGATCCAGAGAAGGTTTTTGTATTTTATTAATAATAGATTTCCAAATATTTCCTTTGCTCTACCTTCTCTGGAAAAACGAAGAACATACTTCGACCTAGTCTATTTGCATAAGGTTCTTAATAACTATGTTGATGCTCCAGCCATTTTAGAACGGTTTGGTTTTCGGGTTCCAGGGAGAGCAACAAGGAGTAATGAATTGTTTACATTATGGCACTGTAAAACCAATGCATCATACTTTTCCCCATTAAATCGCCTGTGCATCAATTATAATAATTTATATACCCAGGATCTTCCGGACATCTTCGGTTGCTCACTGGATGTTTGTAAGAAGGGGTTGAGAAGGGCTTTGTTTTAAAAAATTATTTTATAATCTAGTTTATAGTCTAATTATTCTTTTGAGGATATGGCTTCATTATTTATTTATCTTTTTGGTTTCTTTTTTTTATTTTTTTTTTATTTTTACTTACAAATGTATGTATATTGTTTATTCTTTTTTTTTATTTTGTTTTGTATGAGCAACGAGACATAAGACTTAATGTTCCTCGTTTTTATTTTTAAATTATGTTTGTAGTGCTATCCATTAATTGGGAGTCCACTCCTGTTGGGTAGCCTATCTATTTTGGAAAATAAATAAATAAAAATAAATAAAATATTTATATTTTGTTACCATAGCAACCATTTCTCCTATCTTTCATATGAAGTAGCGGTACAAGAGTAAAGTGGTTTACAGAAGATTTCAATGGCAAAATGAGAATATACATTTGAAAGAGCATCTAATAAATAATTGATTTACGAATTTTAAAAAAATTGGAGGGAATTTTGAGAAAATCGAAAAAAACTGAAAAAGTACACCAGTAAAGTATATACTAGTACTCTTGGGCCGATTTTATTAAAAGCTTATTTTCACGCCTCAGGTGTCAAAATTTCAATTTCATGCTTTAAATTGATTACACACATACAGACAGACAGACAGACCATGTTGCGAAAAACACTTTTTTGGATTCAGGGGACCTCAAAACGTGTATATCCATTAAAATCTCGACATCAAAATTTTGACATGAATCCAATACTTTCTCTCTCTATTTATATTAACATATATAGAGGTAAGAGAAAGTAAAAATTATATATTTATTAATGAACCTAGAAAATTTCTAATATTTTTTTTAATAAAAACAATGCAATAATCACAAGTAGAAAACGCGTGGGTGTTAATATTGTCCCTCACTGTACATGATAAAGAGAGAAAGAGGAGAAGTTTCCTCTTGTCTGTTTCATAAATTTATTTTTACTTTTTATAATTTAAATAAACAAATTCATTGATGAATCATTTTTACTGATTAATCATTTATACAATTCCAAGTCTATTTTTGAATTGTTGTGAGATTAAATAGAAGAAACAAAAAACAAAACAAGGCATTTATTTATAGCAAGCCTTCTTCCTCCCCTCTTACCTGTTACTGTTGCGACCACTTAGAAACAACTAGATTTTGTTTTTTATTAATCGAAGAAACCTTTTCCACTTGTAAAGCTTAAGCTTTTCAGTGATGCAAAAAGGATTTTTTACTTTCTCTTACCCTATGGTATACATCTTTTGAAGTCCCCTGAGTCCAAAAAAGTGGGTCCCGCAAATTAGTCTGTGTGTGTGTGTGGACATTTTTTTTTTTTTTTTTTTAAACACTCACACTTTTTTCTCACTCACACACACATTCACACAGTCTTTTCGGCAACTCAGGTCATATAAGACTTTTTACGATAACCGTTATTGATAAATATACATATAGGGGTCCAGGCATTCTTATTTAAGCCATTTGGTATCCAATTGGCTTAAATAAAATCATCGCACTGCTTGGGGTCCGAACCCGTGACGTTTGGTATACGAGGTTAGCGCGCTAACCTCTACGCCATGCCCCTAGGACGTGTGGACATTTTTGACCATGAAAGAAATGAGCTAGGAGGTTGAAATTTTATATTTAAGTTAGGCACTCCCCCCCCCCCTGAGGCAGGCGTGTAAATAAGCTTTTAAACAAAATCGGCCAAATAGTCCTGCTAGTACTGTACTGATGTACTTTTTCAGTTTTTTCTATTTTCTAAAAATTCGCTCCAAGGATTTTTTTTTAAATTCAAAAATCAACTATTTTTTAGATGCTCTTTAAAAAGTATATCAGTGAAATTTTTCGTGGAAATCGTTTGAAGTACACTTTACTGATGTGGTAGCATTCGTAGCTCAGCGCCATCTATGAATCATCGCGTGGTCAAGTTTGAAACTAAAGTGCCAAGAGCAACTAAATATATCACGACACAAAAAATCTGGTGTGACCAGCACGGTGCACAAAGTTGTGAGCTGTGCGCCAGTCACACCAGATTTTTTAAATAAACAATGACCATATATGACATGAAAAGGTACCAAATCTTCACTGGGGTAAATTTTCATTTTAGTTTAATAAAATAAATAAACAAATGCCCTCGGGCTTTGTGCAGTTGGTAGCGCGCCTACCTTCTATACCGAGGCAGTCCGATGATTTTATTTAAGCCATTTGGATACCAAATGGATTAAATAGAAATGCCTGGACCCCCCAATAGATATATTAAACATACGAGTATCGTTAAAAAGTCTTAAATGACCTAAGTTGCCGAAAAGACTGTGTGAATGAGAAAAAAGTGTGAATGTTTTTTATTATAAAAAAAAAAAATGTAAAAAATAAAAGTAAATGTTTCTGGGTGTCACGAAATTTTTTTTTAGATAATAGAAACTGAGTAAATTTTTAAAATTAAAAATATTTAGGTAAAAAATTAAATATTGGCAAAAAAAAAAAATAAAAAAAGGGAAACAAATTTCTATGAGTAATCCAGATAAAAATTTTCCACCATATCGTCATTTTCACGTATGTTCTCTCGCTCCCTCCCTTTCATCTCTGCATATTATCTTTGGCTTCACCTCGGTTATTTCGCTGGAGCTAATTTTATCTTGAGCTTCGACAGATGATTCATAACTCCATGTTTATTTTCGTTCTTCCCATCAATTATTCCTTTTGCTTCAATTTTATACACATTTTCTGAAAAAAAAAAAAAAAATCTGGTGTCATTGGGCGCACAGCACACAACTCTCTCTTAAGCGTTAAAAAATGCTATTCCAAATCACTTCCTTGCCTCAAATAGCTATTCTGTAAACAAAAACTTTAAAGCGCCAAAGCGTTAACATTTAGTAAATAGTGTTAAAAATTAATGCCATGTCTAGGGGGTGCCTTTAATATTTTAACGTCGTGTTTAAAATAAACATGGTGTCTTTAACCTAAAAAGTAAGGTTATGATTTTGATAGCTTTGAAATAGATGCAACATCTTAACGTCGCTGTTAAAACTTTGTTTAAAAAATAGCGTTTTTTAACGCTGATTGTTTTTACATTACTTTTTAACACCCATTTGTTTATTTTAAGTTTTAACGTCTTTTTTTAGAGAATAGTCCTGATATAGAGGTAAGAGAAAGTAAAAAAAATCAGTATTAATTCAAAATCATATATTGCCTAAATTATATCCTTAGGTAAATGAAAGTTGTCTGCTGTACGATGAGCCACGCCAGATTTTTATATTTATTCTACATATATCGTCCTAAGCAGAGCGTTCACGGTCACAAAGTACTTATTTTGTAGACAAAAATAAAGAGGTCTGGGCGGTGGGGGGGGGGATTTCTCTCATGGAAAAAAGACTGTATTTTTAAACATAGATCGTTTAATCTTCAATTTATTTTGGCCATCCCATAATTTATAAGAAAATAAACATAAAGGGTTAAAAAATTCAAGCCAAGAGGGAGGGGGAGGGGGAATGGGATCCAGCCAATTCTTTGAAATGGGTGCCAATATTTCTCCAAAATGCAAGTAACCTCTTCTCTCTCTCTCATTGGTGAGTGATGAAATCGACGTGTAATACACTCGTCGGCAACAAATTTAAAAATAACACTTGGGAGGAAAAAAATCTTCCTATTCGATAATCAACTAAAATTATAATATTTATATTAAATAGGTGAAACTTAGAATGCTTTCTATATACAATACGCCCTTTACACTATCTCTCACCTATATTCGTATATAATATATACACTGCGCGTCAAAAAAATCGTAACTTTTCGTTACTGGATAAAATAAAGAAAAATTTGTCGATTTTCATTTTGAGGGACAAATCAAGATAATCTCGATATGTTTTGTTGGATATTAATTAAAAATTTTACTTTTATAAGAATTTCCAATAAAATAGACAGAGAAAAACTGAAATGGAAAGATTATTTTAAAAAAATTTAAACTTTCGACCGTTGGTTCTCGTTGAAACATTTTGTAAATTAAAATTAAATATACAAATTAAACACTAGGTTATTTGTTTCAAAGGTTTTATTAATTAAAAATTAACACTTGATATGTATTTCGACAATTCCTTGTCATCATCAGAAATCAGAATGTAATCACTTCTGATGATGGCAAGAAATTGTCGAAATACGTATCAAGTGTTAATTTTTAATTAATAAAACCTTTGAAACAAATAACCTAGTGTTTAATTTGTATATTTAATTTTAATTATTTAAAAATTTTAGGAATTTGGCGTTAATAAAAAAAATTTCGACATTTTTGTCTTTGTTTTATTTAATTTGTATTTATTTATTAAAATGATGTGGATATGTGTTAAATTTACTTAGAAATGTTTAAGTTGAATGTTTAATAAATTACAGTATCATTTTTTTTTTTTTAAACAATCACACTCACATTTACACACACATTCACACCGTCTTTTCGGCAATTTAGGCTATATAAGACTTTTAGACGATAACCGTTGAAGTAATATATATATTGGGGGTTCCAGGCATTTCTATTTAAGCCATTTGGTATCCAAATGACTTAAATAAAATCATCGGACTGCCTGGGGTCGAACGTAGGAACGCTACCAACTACACCAAGCCCCGAGGGAGCTTCTTTAAACATAGTGCTCACTCGTTATATTCGAAGTAACCAAAAGGTAGATAAGACAATTTTATTCAACTAGTACAAATTTACTTTAAGTTGCGCAAAACCAATAAATGAACGTCTTTGCTCCAATCGCTTTAGTGGTTTTGCAGAATGCTGTTAGCATTCACTCTGATCCGTAACACAATCTTTGAATTGAAGGGCTTTGTGGAAGATAGTCATAAGCCACAAAACATTAGATTAGAGATATTGACACTTAAAGTTTGACTCATAACTGTAAATCAGCCACTTAATTAATAATAACTTTCCTTATAAAAATAAATAAATAAATAAATAAATTTAATTACGACCCGCTTAGAGGCACCAGTTCTCGGTGGCTAGGTCCAACAAACACAATACAAATTTAAATACAATAACAAATACAACAAAACAAAACAAAACAATAGGAAAAAAGAAAAAGAAAAAAGAAAATAAATAAATAAATAGAAATGTATGCCCATTAACAATCAACATGTTCATGCATTTCCATCGAAAGAAATAAAAAAAAAATCTGGTGTGACTGGCGCACAGCACACAACTTTCTCTTACCCTTCGGTAAGAGAAAGTTGTGCACCGTGCTGGTCACACCAGATTTTTTGTGTCGAGATATATTTAGTTTCCGATAGCACCTTAGTTTCAAACTTGCATTTTAAATGTTGACTGCTTCAAATAAACTATGGTTATTTTTAAAAATTTTAATCTCATATTTGGACATTTTATACACAATATAGAATCGTAAATAAATACAAAATTTCATAAGAATTGGAAAATAAAATTTTAAATGCGTAAAAAGTTTCAAAGGGGACCCCCTTTTGAATCGAAATTAACATACAAATCCCTATAGGAAATTAACATTAGGCCTATGGAAGAAGGCGGAGAGACAGACGATAATGTTTGCAAGTGAGAGAGAGACATATATGTTTTCTTTGAAACAATTAAAGACACAAATAAATTTTAAAAAAATCTGGTGTGACTGGCGCACAGCACACAACTTTCTCTTACCTTCGGTAATCGAAAGTTGTGTACTGTGCTTGTCACACCAGATTTTTGTGTCGACATGTATTTAGTTTCCGACAGTATGGTACATTCGATTTTCAAGATGTAAAATTTATAAGTATGGCAAAATGTTTATATTTTGTTACCATGGCAACCATTTCTCCTATCTTTTCTATGGAGAACAAGAGTAAAGTGGTCTTCAGAAGATTTCAATCACAAAATGAGAATATACATTTTAAAGAGCAACTAAAAAATAGTTGATATATGAATTTTAAAAAAAATCGTTGGAGCAAATTTTGAGAAAATCGAAAAAAACTGAAAAAGTGCATCAGTAAAGTACTAGTACTTTTTGGTCGATTTTGTTCAAAAGCTTCGTGTCACGTCCCATGGGGGTGTCTAACTTAAATATAAAATTTCAACCTCCTAGCTCTTTTCGTTCTTGAGATATTTTGTTCACAGACACACAGACACACAGACAGACAGACACACACAGACAGACCATGTCGCGAAAACCACTTTTTTGGATTCAGGGGACCTCAAAACGTGAAGATCCATCAAAATCTCGACATCGAATTTTTGACATGAAACCAATACTTTCTCTCTATATATATATATTACATATATACATAGGTAAGAGAAAGTAAAAAACAATTATCAAAAAATTCGCGCAAGCCACGAGACCAGGAAGGAGTAAATGTCGCATTAGCCATCCCCACATTTGCCTTAAGCTGTTAAGGAAAACCTGGCCAAAACCTTAACAAGGATGGTATGACCTCTCTACCTCAACTATTCTCTGCTATCAACAACTAAATAAAAATTTCACACAACTAGCACATTAGGACTTGACAAAATTTATTATAGATTTAATCATAGGGGGCAGAGGACTATAATCCCAAGTATGGACAGACAATCCGTTCCACAAATCAATTGATCCTACCAACGAATGCAATCCTACATTCTTCAAGAATCTTGGCTTATGAATTTTCCTCCTATGATCAACTCTACTATAATAATTTGGTTCGCGAAATCTACTTGTTATCTCCTAATACCTTGATACGCCTTAAACATCACCCTCAATTTTGCCCACTCTCTCCTTTCTTAGTCTTAAAATGAACACTTGTGTGTCATATAAAACATGTAGTAGAGAATGGAACATTAATTCGCCCTAGTTTAAGTTTTAAAAGCATTTATAATAATGAAGAAAACGAAAAATGAGGCTTATGACTTTCTTCACCTGAAAAATGGCAAATTTTTTTGGTTTAAAAATCATCATGCTCTCTAATCGAATATTCAGAATAATTATACCTCTTAAGACATAAGAGTTAAATTAACTGGATTGAGTCAGAGTTGGAACTGGTGCTTGTTGGGTGCCAAGAATCAGACTCTTCATTTTCAGTTTCCTTATTCATAGAATTCTTTGACACGAGAGAAATTTTCATTCAATCCTGATTTTGACGCCATTTTGCTTGGGCTTGTAACTATCTTTACTTCTCAAATGTTTACTAACTGACCAAGTAGAGAACTTGCACTTTTTATGTGCAGTCAAATTATTGTAAAATCAAGGAACTTCTTTGTGGGGTATTAAAGAGGGTTATGTAAATAATACAATGATATGAATATCTCAAGAATGACAAAATGGTGGCTTATGACTATCTCTTAATTATTCTGCGAAATTTCTCGTCGGTCTCCCCTACTTGACTGATGCAAGTTATACCAAATAAATTGGACAGACTTCAGATTTATTAAGAAGAAATTTCCAAAAGAATATATTTTTTTTTGCTTTGATATATCAAGCACTAAATTATTTTAACTGGAAGAGTTCTGGTTTTACTTATATTAATTGAAATGATTATCAAGAAGAAGAAGAGACCATTCTCCAAGAAAGTAGGTGTCGAGAGAGGTGGGAGGGCGGGGGATGATGAGGCCGATGAGTCTACCCAGTTATTCCTGTGAGGATGAGTTGAAGAGGAACAAGGAACGGAGACCGGGGGGGAAGATGAGGAGGTCGTTGTGGTGCACACGGCACGCACAGGGCGGGTGGGTCGTCTCCTTCTTCCCCCCGAAATCGTCATCGACGTCGCCCCCAAAACCATACGAATCGCTCTGCTTCTTAGCCATTCGACAAGCCAAAGTGCTGCCGAGACGACACACACCGTGTAGTGTGCGCGAGAACCGACCGCAGCAGAGAGAAGGAAGCAAGCAGCAGCCTCTTCGAATCCGCCAACAGGTAGACTACAAGTACACCCAAATTACATACAACCCGAATCAGAAAAAAAAAATTTTTTTTTTTTTGGAGATAATATTGCATTTGTAATTAATGTGATCCCCCCACCACACCCTCCGGGGCCAAATATGGCGACGGCATCGGACGTCGACGCCGTCGTCGCCGTCGTTGTCGGCGGCGGCGGCGTCCGAAATTAGACGCCACGTAGTTATGGGTGCGGCTGCCTGCATCATGTTTACACTCGCATCTATTACATAAAAATTTTCAGTTATTATATCAACATTTATAATAAAAAGAGATTAAATTTCACAAAGAAACAAACACTGTCACTTACATCATCATTTCGAATTATTTTTTTTTTTTTTAGAGAAAATATTTGATATTCAGCCTCAGCCCAAGTATAAAGTGATCACGATTCCGTCTGTCTGTCCGTTCGTTTGATCAATTTCCAGTTGGAATTTCGGACTTCCCAAATGCTCAAAAAATTCCTGAATTTTACCCATTGAAAAGCATTGGGTTGCTAATGAAAAATTAAAGCTAATTAATTTTAATTAATTAAATCTCTCAATTAGAAAATAATAAAATTTGCTATATAATTAAATTTTCTTTTAATAAATATTATTATGTCGTTAATGCTTATACGAATATGTATAAAAATACATTTTTTATGAAGATATATGAAGAGTGTATACTGGGACTGGGATTAATTGCCTAAAAAAAAAAAGTTGGTCCGCTTTAGGCGGTATGCGTTCCTCGCTTTTTCACTCAAAATATACGTATACAAAAGAAAAATTCCCTTCCCATATAAAATACTTTTTTTTTTAAATTTCTCTATCTGTTGAGACCATTTGGACGATGTTATGCACGAAGGAACCAAGCGCTATTAACCTAAATCTGAGATAAGGGGCATATGCATTTGCACACAATTGTAAAGAAACCCAATAGCAATGACTTTTTTTTCTTGTTTTATACAAAACAAGTGCACAAAGTAATAATGTTGGGATTTAAATAAAGAGGTAGATCTTATCTCAATTTCGATCATAATGGCGCTTGGTTCCTTTATGCATAACATCCAATTAGGGTTCTTTTTTTTATATATATTTTAAAAACCGTTGATAATAGGGGGGTGTTCAATACTCTGCTTCCTGGTGACCACCCATCCGATATTCCATCATTGCTTTATCGCAACGATCTTGGTGGCACGTTTCTCAGCTCTTTCTCTCAAAAGAGTTGATCTAAAATACAATTTTTAGGAGACTTTAATGGGATGAGTTTTAGTTTCCTTACCCAAAAGAAGGCTTTGGTATAAAATAGATTACTTTATTTCCACATCTAAAACGGATAATCAAATAATTCATATTCTGAGAAGCCAAAGTATTAAAAAAAGAAAATTTGATTTTCATATATCGTACGTACAGTCGGCACTACAAATGCTCGAGAATGGATTCATGAGCTTAGTCAACCAAATAAATATTATTAAAATAAATAAATCCATTACGTCGTCCGACGTTTAAGCATTTTGGTTGCCTAAGCTCAAGCTGATCTGATCGAGAGTAGAGCCTTGAGCTTAGTCAGCCAAATAAATATTTTTAAAATAATTAAATCATCTTTTCTTAATGTAACTGAAGGGGAAAAGCTACTTTAAAGTTAACACTTCCGAAAGATAAGCATTTTGGTAGTCTAAGCTCAAGGCTCTACTCTTGAGCAGATCAGGCACTTGTGGCACTCACTCTACCACTTAAGGTGGCATAATTTAATTACCAACATCTAAATAACTCTTCAAAAACATCACCAATTCACAGAGTGAAACAATGGAGAGTTTCCAAAAAAGATTTTATTTATAAAATTTTAGAAGAAATCAGGAAGAAAATCAAATTTCTTTGGTGCCCTAGTCATGTGGGAATTTTGAATAATGAGAAGATAGATAACGTTACCCAATTAGACACCTTGTATGGGGGAACTATTGCAGTTCAAACTCCCTTCTCATTGTTAACCAGGAAACCAAGAATTTTGGACCAATTCATCTAAAGAGAAAAGTTTCTCTTATAATAGTGTAAATCCCATCAAAAGGAAGAAATTTCAGACTACAAATCTTATAGTTCTTTTAACAAGATTAAGGTTAGCCACCCCTAAACATCTAAATAGATTAAATTTGAAGGTGAAGGTGACACTGGTGTTGACCACGATTTCTGAAATGTTCCAAAAATTGTTGAGGGAGATCTTCCTCTTCCCCTAAATACGATCTCTTCCGCAAGGTGTGGACAAAGAAAAGGCGACGGAAAAAATTAATTAAATCTAAGTTCTATATTTAAAAAGAAATATGTGATGCAGAATAATTTTGGTATTGCTGCTAGCCGAATGAGGAGGCGATTAGCCGAGGGGATAAAGCAGTTAAGTATAATCCTGAGTTGAATACAACTCGAGTTCAAATCCACCTCATGGCAATAAATTATCCAACTCTATTTGAGATGCCTCCTCCTGAGGAAGGAAACGGGAACCCACCTCAGTATCATTCCCATGAGAGTTACTCTTCAGAGTAGCCACAACGTGTCGAGTCTGACACTAATGACTGAGAACGAGCTAGCCGAATATGGTAAAAAATACCGAGGCCCTTTAAATAAAAGAAGAAGCAACTCTTCGAAAAGATACCTGATGTTAAGCAATATCAAAGACCGCTCAGCCTTGGATGGGTGGCAGCGAGGTAGTCATCAACGACAAAAAATCGTTTATCCAAAATTATACGATTGAGTCAGAAAACAATTAACTCAATCCCCGGGAAATTCTTCCCTGCTTAGCAATTTTTGAAGCTCTTGATACAACGCTTCAAAGGCGGATATATGACAAATTTAGGAAGGAGGGGGAGGGGGTTATTACCCTCTGGATTGGTCTTTTCATACAGAGATAATATTTAGGGTCCGACCGAAACAAGATTTTCAGCCGAAACCGAAACCGAAACCGAATATTCGGCCTCAACCTTAGTTTCGGCCGAAACCGTAACCGAAACCGAAACTTGTATTTTCTATAAAAAATTTTTTCATTTTTTTTTTTTTTTTTTTTTTTGAATAATTTTTTTCCCTTCGGTGAAAATCATTTTACCTTTTTTTAGGGAGACTAAATTTTTCCTCCCTCAAGTGCAAATTATTTGACCTTTTTTTTTTTTTTTTTTCATGCGAGTCTCATCCCATTTTTTCAGACTCTGGTTCGGCCGGCCGAAAGGTTCGCCTACTTTTGGCCGAAACCGAAACTACGGCCGAAACCATGATTTTTGGCCGAAACTGGCCGAAACCGTAACCGAAACCGAATATTCGGTCGGTTCCTAATAATATTAATTATTAAAATAAAACTACCCCCATATTAATGTGCCGTTCACTCAACATATTATGAGTGAGAGTATCGCTTTTGAAATTTTTTTTTTTGAGTTTTTCTTAAGCTAATACAAACTATCTCTTGTTTCAAAATAGTCTCTAATATATAAATTTAAAAGAATTAAATTCTTTTGACGTAAATGATTAAAATTAAACGTTGCAATATTTATTCAAATATTATTATTCCATTTAAGTTTTTGTTTTTATTTTACAAATATTTATTTTCAAAGTCTTTTTCGACCCTGTCAATTGATTCGATTGAAATATATTTATGTTAATTAGAGAAGTAGCCCACACAGCACAAAATATTGCAGCAATGTTGCAGAAACATTGCGGATCTTGGCAACATTGCAGCGGCAATATTCCAAACTAGCAATATTGCTGTTTGAGCTGCAATATTGCATCAATGTTGCCGCAATATTGTCAACATTGAGCAAGATTGCAATATTCCGTGCTGTGTGGGAGCTGTTCAACGATTAGAATGATAGACAGGAAGAGAGGATGTCAGCCAAAAGGAGAGCCTCTATCTTCATTCAGAAGACGTTTCGGGTTTAATTAAATAAATCTATCATCAGTCCTTAAGAGATTATTGGCAATCTCAAGGTGTACACCATTGAGATGCAGATAGACATATACAAAATTATATAAAAATACAATATTTGCGTATCAGATGTCAGATGCTCTTCAGTCAACAGGAGGGCCAAGTCTCAAATGTATGACATGTACCATCAAGAGAAAAGATATTGGACAATATGGCGGCTACCTGCCATAAGGCTCAAATGCCAGGAAGCCGCCATCTTGTACAATATCTTTTCTCTGCATGGTACATTTGAGACTTGGCCGTATTAACTGATGAGCAAACGTCATCTTATGTGCAAAAATTTATATTTTTATATAATTTTGTATATGTTTATATATAACAACTCTATCTGCATCTCAATGGTGTACACCAGTGGTTCCCAACATGGGGGCGATCGCCCCCAAGTGGGCGATTTGGAATCTCAGGGGGGCAATAAATAAGTGGGGGGCGATTGGGGGCGATGAGTATTCAAAGGGGGGGGGGGGAATCATTAGAGTTTACTAAAATTTAAAATAACAAATCAAAGAGAAAAATCTCCTATTTAGAAAATGGCCTGTATAAAAGAGGATAAAAAATTATCATAAAAATAATATAGTCTGAAGATAATTCCAATCTAGAATTGATTAATAAGTTTTGTCATTTTTGTTTTCATTAAATAAAGTTTGACCGAAAAAAGATCTATTTTTGTTATTTTCTTCATAAAAATAAAATTATTATTAGATTTTTCAAAGATTTTATCAATCTAAATCGCATTCTTTCTCAGGACAATCGGTAGTTACGATCCCATCTGTATTTTACTAACTATCTATTGTCCTGAGGAAGGACAGAGATTTGCGTCTGAAACGTTGGCAATCGAAATTAAAAACTAAGTAAAGATTGATTACATTTTTGCACGATTTCTTTCCTACTCATATTTGAAAATTTCAACGTTTCAGTCACTATTTCTGCAGGTGTTGTATTTTTTCACTTTGAAAAAAAAAACGTTATCCGAGAAATTGATTCCCTTTGAAATAAAGTACTTTTTTGTTAAAAATTTTAAATCATGCAATGAAATTAAAAGGGGGCGATGGTTGTGAGACAACCTCCAGAAAGGAGCGAAGGGCCAAAAAAGGTTGGGAACCACTGGTACACCTTGAGAATGCCAATAATCTCTTAAGAACTGATGATGGATTTATTTAATTAAACCCGAAACGTCTTCTGAATGGAGAATTTTATTCGATAGAGGCTCTCCTTTTGGCTGACATCCTCTCTTCCGAAATATATTTTTGTCACAAGAGACGGGATGCGAATCCCTAATCCCTAGCACTAGAGGCAAGAACTTTACCAGGGTAGTACGCCCTTAGCTACCGCCCCTTCCAGTAGCATAAAGATAATGATAATGTCAATATTTATTAACTTTGAAACTCAAGGGTCTGGTAAATGAATTAACCCTTTGGACGTACTTGACTTTTGTCCAAGGGTCTTGCAGTTCGCAAAAATTTATTTCAATTGAATTGGCTAGCAATCATGAACGGGTATTTGAATTCACTCAGAAAGCAATTTTAGTCATCAGAAAAAATGGACCCGAATTCGTCGCCACAAATTTCTCCGTCGACCAGATGCAATCTAGATAGAATAATTGAGAAGGCCTCAAATTTAATTAATTAATAAACAAGAAAATTGGTGGATCCGTGGTTCAACTCCCTTTCTTTTTTCGGGTATATGAATTAATAAATATTAGAATTATATAAATTTCCCTCTCGCGGCTTACATACGCGATGTATATAATATCTTAAATATTATATATGTTAATTTCTTATTTATTAATCTCTCACATAGTTCCAAATCCGAACTGTCCGTACGAAATCCGAACGTCTGGTACCCATATAGACTATATGAATTATGTTGATAATAGAAGTGGCTGTTCAGCAATTAGAATGTTGAAGGAAGAGAGGATGTCAGCCAAAAGGAGCCTCTATCGAATAAAAATCTCCAATCAGAAAACGTTTCGGGTTTAATTAGATAAAACCATCATCAGTTCTTTAGAGATTATTGGCAATCTCAAGATGCACACCATTGAGATGCAGATAGAGTTGTTATATATAAACATATAGAAAATTATATAAAAAATACAAAATGTGCATATCAGTTGTCAGATGCTCATCAGTCAACACGGCCAAGTCTCAAATCTATATCTATCTAATATACATTTGAGACTTGGCCGTGTTGACTGATGAGCATCTGACAACTGATATGCACATTTTGTATTTTTTATATAATTTTCTATATGTTTATATATAACAACTCTATCTGCATCTCAATGGTGTGCATCTTGAGATTGCCAATAATCTCTAAAGAACTGATGATGGTTTTATCTAATTAAACCCGAAACGTTTTCTGATTGGAGATTTTTATTCGATAGAGCTCCTTTTTGGCTGACATCTCTCTTCCTTCAACATTCAATATGAATTATGTATTATTTGAAAAAAAAAAAAAAAAATTCTCCAAGTTGCCTGCCCTGACTGACTGGCTTTTCAATTTAGAACAGTTATTTATATTCGAGAGACGCTTAGATCCAATTAATTACAGTATAAGTGTCACTCTCCCTACGCTCTTGTTTATATCCAAACCATCATGTTCCAAATTTAAAATAACTTCTTTCAACTTCTTGATTCTATTAAATAATCATTTTTTTGTTTTAGTCTTAAAATATGTTTTTGAAAGATTGGTATCAAGTTACTCAATCTTGGATTGGTATTAATGGCTCTTTTTAATCCCATCTGATCTCTAGAGGTATTCAAATTAAAGAAATTTGGCAGCTTGAATCAAAATTCCAAATTAAAAAATAGCTTTGATATGTTTGATTGAGCCACATGGTCTCGAACCAGACGAAATCCAATCTTCTCGCGAAATATTTTTATCTTAACGTTGTTCGGATAGTACCCCGTAAGTCATAATAAAATCTAAATTTTTTTTTTAATAAAATTAAAAATTTGAATGTCAAAATTCCTTATTATAATTTAGTCGTGACCTATCAGAGTTTATAATTGTATTAAATTAATAATTTAATTACTAAAAATAATAAATGAATGACTTTTGACTTGAGCAGTTTTGCACGCAATAGAGATCTGGCAACAATGCATTTACAGCTGTTTATTTTAAATCTTAAAATTTTATTTTATTTAATATATTACAATGATTAATGCAAATCAGTTTAAACACAATGGACGATTTGCGAGAAGAAATATCGTAAAATGGAAAAAAAAATGTAACTGACAGCGAGAAATGAGTATTATTTTATGCGAAGTTGCCAGAATGGTCTGAGTCTCATTTTTAAATATTGGCGACTGTCATTTTCGGGAATTTTTTGACTTTCTTGTTAAAATATCTTTAAAAGGCTTCAGCAGAAACTTTTGATTTTTTTTTAACGTTTTCATCGGAAGTGAATTGATAAAATGTACATTTTTGTTTTTAAATCTATTGCAGATGTGGCTATATAATTCGATATGTGTGTGTTTTGTCGACATTCCCCATAGACTACATGTTAAATTTCAATTTTTAAAAAATTAATTACTCTATAACTAGGGACACGAAAAAAGTATCGATACTTCCTGGTATCGATACTTTTGTTTCGATACTAGTACTTTTTTTTACTCGATACTTTTCTTTCGATACTTTACTCATATGAGTACTTGATCGCCGGTATCGAATGAAAAGTACTCATTCAAATATTTTTTTTTTTTTTTTTAAGTTTTTTCGGCATCTTAGGCCATATAGACAGACTTTAAATGTTATATAAATATTTTAATTGCGATTCTGCCAAAGAATATCGCATATTCTTTTTTCTCTCGATATAAATAAAAAAGTAAGTTGATGTATAGCAAAAGGTCGATATTTGTGGGATAGACTTTATTTCATCATATTCCTAATAATTATTTATTAATAATGGAAAATTTGATACTTTTTAATAAAAACCCTTTCATTTAATAACATTAAATTCCTAATTTTTGTATTATTGCAAACTGTATTTACTAAATTTAAAAGTGCGCAAATATTACATAGAAAGGCCAATATATTAATATAAATTAATAAAAATACTGGTCGACAAGGTTTTCTTCACAAGAAATCTGATTAGTGAATTTAGTACATTCAGATATGTAATTAGAATTTTCCCATCAGGCACAGTTTTAGAGATATAGAGAAAAATAAATTTTAATAGAAAATGTGCTCTAAAACGGCTCTTATTTTGAATTTTCAAGATTTTTTTAAAAACTTAAAAAACTCGATTTTTCTAAATTTTAAGCCGTTTGTTGCACGTCTAAATTATTGGGCTGAGACTTTATATGTATTAAAACTATCTGCATATTTTTAATAGGTGTCGTCTTAAAAAAAATCTTGAAATTTCAAAATAAGAGCCCGTTTAGAGAACATTTTCTATTAAAATTTATTTTTCTATATATCACTAAAAGTGTGCCTGATGGGGAAAAACTGAAATGATGTTTGAATTTATGAAAAATATTTCTAGAATCTCATATCTTCTTGAGAAAGAAAAAAATCTGGTGTGACTGTCGCATAGCACACAACTTTCTCTTACCTTCGGTAATCGAAAGTTGTGTACTGTGCTTGTCACCCAGATTTTTTTGTGTCGACATGTATTTAGTTCCCGGCAGTAGGGAATATTTGAATTCAGATGTAAAATTTATAAGTATGGCAAAATATTTATATTTTGTTACCATGGCAACCATTTCTCCTATCTTTTCTATGGAGTGCAAGAGTAAAGTGGTCTTTAAACAATTTTGAGGGCAAAACGAGAATATACATTTGAAAGAGCATCTAAAAAATAATTGATTTTTGAATTTTAATCAAAATCGTTAGAGCGAATTTTGAGAAAATCGAAAAAAAACTGAAAAAGTACATCAGTAAAGTACTAGTACTCTTTGGCCGATTTTGATTAAAAGCTTATTTTTCCGGTCCCGGGGGGGTGTTTAACTTATATATAAAATTTCAGCCTCATAGCTCAATTCCTTCATGCTTAAAAGTGAACACAGACACACCCACCCACCCACACACCCACCCACCCACCCACCCACAGACAGACCATGTCGCGAAAACCACTTTTTTGGATTCAGGGGACCTCAAAACGTGAAGATCCATCAAAATCTCGACATCGAATTTTTGACATGAAACCAATACTTTCTCTCTATATATATATTACATATATACATAGGTAAGAGAAAGTAAAAAGTTAATTTTTGTCGACCAGTGAACAGACTTTTACGGTATTTTGACGAAATCCGTATTTTGGTTGAGAAAGCCCCCTCCTCCTGGTGTTCATTACTTTGGGGAAAATGGCATACCAGTATACCCCATTGATTTTCCGTTGGGCCCTTTGAACGACGTCAGGAGCCTAAGATGCCGAAAAAACTTAAAAAAGAGGAAAAATACTCGATACCTACTGGTATCGATACTTTCCTTTCGATACGATACCAAGTACAAGTATCGATACTTTTTTTCGATACCGTATCCCTATCTATAACCGTTCGGCAGATCTGTTTCATAAATTTATTTTATACGTATGTGATAGTGATTAATAACATATTAAAGTGCTTTGGTGTCCAAACCTTGATAGGGAATCGAACAAAAAGTTACAAAATTATCCAATGACTGTCAGACATAGAAAATTAAATTATATAACAATTTTTATTATTTTTCATTTGAGAGATTTATTTATGATAATTAATTTTATTTTTCCTAAGAGTACCCAATGTTTTCCAGGAATTTTCTGAGCCTCACCATTTGGTGATTTGAGGACTCGAGTAATTTTTATGGACTCTATGGTCGGAACCTGGTAACAGTCACCACAATTGTTACGGTTAAGCGATGCCACGCGTGGCGAAAGCTCGGGATTGGCGACCCCGAGCAATCAGTGTGTGAAACGTCCCCCGTCGTATTTAAATTATAAATAAATTAATAACCCCTAAATGAGAGGCCTTCAGCACCAGAACGACCTAATCCACATTTTTCACCTTTTTTGTTTTATGCATTAACACTATCCCCATAACTATATATTTTAAAATACCGTAGTGTCCTAAGCAAACTTCTCGTTTTATCGCTAGATTTCAGCACATGTATTACTCAGGAATGCATGATTTAATAGTAAAAAACAAAAAAATTGAAATGTGGGTTAGGCTGTTCTGGCGCAGAATAATCTAAATCAAATTAAGTTCTTCGTTTTTGAGAAGAGAAAGTCAAAAGGAAGATTTGGAAATGTTTTATTAATAAAATACACTGATCGTCAATGAAAACGTAACACTTTGTTACTTCTAAAGAAGATCTATTCTAATCTAACTTAATTATACTGTAATTTATTAACATTTAATATGAAATATCTTATATATATATATATTTTTTTTTTTTTTTAAAAACATTCACACTTTTTTCTCATTCACACTCACACTCACACACACATTCACACTGTCTTTTCGGCAGCTCAGGCCATATAAGACATTTACGATAACCGTTATTTATGAATTTATATATATTAGGGTCCAGGCATTTTTATTTAAGCCATCTGGTATCCAAATCATCGGACTGCCTGGGGTCCGAACCCGCCACGTTTGGTATTAGCACGCTAACCTCTACACCACGCCCCGTGGGCATATATTTTTAAGTAAATTTAACACAAATCCATATCATTTTAATAAATAAATAAAATCAAAGACAAAAATGTCGAAAAAATTTTTATTAAAGCCAAATTTTCTAAAATTAACTCGTCGACAAGGTTTTCTTTACAAGAAATCTGATTAGTGAACCTAGTGCATTTTTTCATTCTGAATTCAGATATGTAGTTAGAATCTTTTCATCAGGCACAGTTTTAGAGAAAAATAGATTTTGATAGAAAATATGCTCTAAAACGGCTCTTATTTAGAATGTTCAAATTATTTTTAACGCGACACCCCGGAATAATATGCAGATATTTATAATAGATATAAATTTTAAGTTTCATCCCAATCGGAGGTCATTTAGACAAACGGCTTAAAGTTTAAAAAAATCGAAATTTTTAAGATTTTCTTTGCTTTGGTCACCCATAATAGGCCTACAATTTTAGATATCCCTGAATGCAAAAAACATATATTTACGATTATATTTACGACATTGGCTTTCTAAAAATCATTCATTCGTAAAAATTTGTTAATTATTAACGAAATTATTAACATAAACGCCAGCAAAGAAAAAACACCAGTACACTCACTGGACGAAAAAAATTAACTTCAATTGAATTAAAAAGCGAACCCTATCCTCGAGAAGCTAATGTATCCTCTCTGAGCATCGGGTCACGGGCACTAACTTTATTAAATATTAAAAAAAAATAATAATTTTAGAATCTCATATCTATCTTTATACTTGTAAAAGAAAAAGAAGTTCATTTTTTTCGACAAGTGTAATCTTTCTTTTCATTTCAATTTTTCTCAATCTATTTTATTGGAAATTCTTATTAAAACAAAATTTTTATCCAAGTAACATATCAAGATTATGTTTATTTGTCCCACAAAATGAATATCGACATTTTTGTCTTTGTTTTATTTAAATTTCAATTATTTATTAAAAATATATGGATTTGTGTTAAATTTACTTATAAATCTTTAAGTTATTTCATATTAAATGTTTAATGAATTAGAGTATCATTAAGGTAGATTAGAACAGGCCTATTTAAGATGAAACTAAGTGTTACGTTATCATTTACGTTGAGTATACAAAAACATTCTCTGAATTTATATAAAATTGGTAATTTAGTGACTAATAGACAAATTGGGAGGAAAGTATTAAAATATAGAGTTATTAATATTAATATAATATTTTAATAAAATCTCAAAGAATATGGACCAAGAAGCCGAAAAAATAACTAGATAATTCAAGTGTTGGTTATGCTGGTTATCAATTTCCAGGCGTTCTTGATTTGTGCTACTATCTAGCGGTCACTAAATGAACATTCTATTTAGCCTACCTAAAAAAGTGACTAATTTCTTTTTTTTTTTTTTGTTTGTTCTTTTCAGAAAACCCTAATCAGATATAAAGATGCCTTTCAAGCCTGTGGAGAACCCCAAATGCCCCAAATGCGGCAAATCTGTCTACGCGGCAGAAGAACGAGTGGCCGGTGGCCTTAAATGGCACAAAGGGTGCTTCAAATGCGGTAAGTTACCTTTTTTTTTTTATAGACCTTAAGGGGGAACGGGAGCGAAGGTGTTACGCATGTTTTTCCCGATAAGTGTGTCATAAAAAGTATGCCCAAAAAATCAAGTAATTCAAAAATTTGCCAAGAGATGTCAGAATGGTAGCTAATAATATTGAATGCATTTGGTTGATTTGCATTGATCTTATAACAATAAATACTTTATAAATGTTATTATATATTATGTATCTTTTATAAAAGCATAAAAATATATAAATATAAACTAAGGTTGGGGGGAAGGGGGCCAGCCAAGGAAAATAAAATCCAATTTATTTTGTCGCCGTTTGGGGCCCCCTTGGGCTTTTTCCTTGGGGGGTTAGAAGTTTTTAGAGGTGGGGGGGATAATAATATTTGGCGATTTCAGTATTTCATAATCTCCATAAACATTTTTAATATTGTTTGGCTGTTTTTTTCACCTCCTTTTTTGTCATTTTTTATTACTTTTGCCCCTCCGATGGGCGGGGCGAGGGGGGCGCCCGGGCGGCGGGTCGGCGGAATTTTTTTGTTTTTTTTTTGCTTAACTTTATTTTCTACTCAAATCTAGTAAAAAAATTATATATAAATATAGGCTAATAAGTGGATCGGCTGTTAGACTAGCCTGCCATCTATTGCAAGAATGCTGAACTAATTTGACAGTTGTTTTTTTAAATAAATCATCTAAGCTTATTTTAAAAATTTCTTAATTAATATGTGATTAATAATAACAATAAATTCATTTTTAAATTAAAAAAAAAATTAAAGATTATTGGGACTGATTGTTTTTTTGTATTTGCTTGATAACAAAAAAATTAATTTCGATAATTTTTTAATAAGTCATTAAACAAATTATAGTTCGATGTCCCAATAATCTCTTATGAATTTAATTCATTTAAAAAAAACAGCATTGAAAAATTCCTTATAATAGTCTAGTTTTTTTTTTAAAGTACGTTTAGACGTCGCTCCTGAACCCCCTTAACATCCAGTATAAAAATTATATACCTACATTCGAGTATATTTCTTTATTGTTTTTATTAGGCCTTTGCAATAAGATGCTCGACTCGACCAACTGCTCTGAGCACGAGGGTGAGCTCTTCTGCAAAATTTGCCATGCCCGCAAGTTTGGCCCTAAGGGCTATGGCTTCGGCGGCGGTGCCGGATGCCTCAGCATGGACCAGGGTGAACATCTCCAAAAGGACGCCCAGGCGTAAGTACTCACCTCTTGTTTTTTTTTTTTTTCATCTATATTTACGTATATTTATGTGCTTTTCTATGCTCTCATTTTAATAAAATGGGATTTCTAAACCAAAAAATAAATTAAAAAAATAAAACTGCTCAACCTGCCTAACCTTTGAAAAATAAAAATATGGGTATATTTTTGGCTTTTTGAAATCATGGAACCAGTACACTGCCCGTCAAAAATAATGGAACACTTTGTTTCTTCTTCAGAAGTTAATCTTAATAATACTGTAATTTATTAAACATTTAATATGAAGTTTCTTATACATTTCTAAGTAAATTTAACACAAATCCATATCATTTTAATAAATAATTACAATTAAGACAAAAATGTCGATTTTCAATTTGTTGGACAAATCAACATAATTTCGATATGTCTAGATGGATTATTAATTAGTGTGATGTGAAGGGCAGCAGCCAGGTAGGTAGCCTCTATTTAATAAAGCAGACTCCTTTAAACAAAACGTTTCGTCTAAATTTATTGCGCCATCTTCAGTTGTTAAAGAATTTTATCACATATGACAATTCTAGATTAAAACGATCTTTCAACACTTCAATTTATTGCAAATATTTCGGCTCCTATACAGGTGCCATCTTCAATGCATATATGAATTTTTGTGAGAGATTGTCAATATCATAAAAAATTTGAGAAAAATTGAGCCCATCGGCTTCGTGTCTATATGCTATGATCAATCTGGCGTAGAGCATCCAGACACCAAGCTCAATTTTTCTCACATTTTTTATGATATTGACAATCTCTCTCAAAAATTGATATATGCACTGAAGATGGCACCTGTATAGGAGCCGAAATATTTGCAATAAATTAAAGTGGTGAGAGAGAAAAAGGAAGCTGTTTTTTTTCTCCTTATCGCCCTAATCTAGAATTGTCATATGTGATAAGACTCTTTAACAACTGAAGATGGCGCAACAAATTTAGCCGAAACGTTTTGTTTAAAGGAGTCTGCTTTATTAAATATTTGTTGACCGTAGGTCCTGATGATGAGCGCGATGAGCGTTCGAAACGTCGACAGAGAAAATTAAAAATTTTTTTTTTTTTTGTGTTGGCTGCCTAATTATCATCCCTTGAATACATACATATCAGCCATATCCAGTTATAATTAAATAGAGGCTACCTACCTGGCTCCTCTACATCACACTAAATAATATTAAACTAAACATATCGAAATTATATTGATTTGTCCCACAAATTGAAAATCGACATTTTTGTCTGTTTTATTTTAAATTGTAATTATTTATTAAAATGATATGGATTTGTGTTAAATTTACTTAGAAATGAAATTTCATATTACATGTTGAATAAATTACAGTATCATTAAGAAGAAACAATGTTACTTTTTTTTTTTTTTGAAGCACAGTGTATTTTTTACCCAAGATTTCTTTTTTTTACTGGCATATCAAGGAATATATATATTTTTTTAATGCAATTTTTTTTCGTCCTGATGATGATGATGATGATGATGATACAGCTGGGGCGTCAATCTCGTCTTCACCGGGAGGGCGCTCCTTATCCCTTCTATATGGCGAAAAGAGGTCCTTACTAATTGGGATGTGGAAGACAATCGACTGAAGAATATATTTTTTTCTATATATATTTTTATTTTTTCCAGGATTTTTTTTTTTACAGTTTTTGTATTCATTCAGTCGGATTTTTTTTTCTTGCTCTGCTCTGTTTTTTTTTTCCCCCAACCCCTACCCCTCAAAAAAAAAAAGAAAAAATCCTTACGTTTCGCGGACGTTTCTTTGCAGCTAAGAACTCGCGCGCGTGACCCGCGACAACCACCTGAATACCGAACCTCAACCACCTGAACCGCACGCTTCGCACCGCGGGATTTGGTCGCCTCGGCACCTGCACGGCACCCGCGCACACACACACATACACACACACACACACTCTCATACATACATACACACACACAAATAAATCCGCTCTGTTCTAAAATTCTCAACAAAAAAAAAAATGCTATTTCCCGCATAATTGTGCTTTTTTATAAAAAGCGTAGATACTATTATATATTTATAAAGAAAAAAATAATAATAATAAAAAAAAAAATTCGTATTAGCTTTTTTTTTTTTTTTTTGTTTAAATTTTAAGTGTATTTTTAAGAATATATATTTTTACTCCTCTCTGTATTGCCGTCAAATCCAACGGAATAAATTGTCATCATACCGATCATTTGATTTTATTTTTTTTATTTTTAATTCCACCCCCCCCTCTTAACATTGAAGAAAACAGACACCAACCAACCAACCCTAAATAAATCGGTGAGCGTCGAGTAATTCAATAAATACTCTCTCTGTGCATGTTATCCACAAAAAAAAATCTTCTTCTTCTCTTATCTTTTATATGCATTAACGCTTTTCGCCAGCCAGAAAAAAAAAATGACTTTTTTTTTTTTTTTTAAACAACAAAAACACACACTTACCCATTTTTAATCATTTCGCCGTCCGGGGATTTATGCTAGTGATGGGATAAGGACGCCCTCAGGACCCTTTTTTTTTTTTTCATTGTTTACTTCGAAAATTATTTGTTTTGATATTAGCGACCTTTTCCCATTGCTATCAGAGCCCCCCCCAATCCACGACATTTGCTGTCACTGCTGCTGCCGCTGATTTTATTTAACAATTCACTTATTTCAGCATTACTACAGAATTATCTTCAGATAATATATATATATATAGATCTATAACATTAGGCTTTTTCTTTTTGCAATAATAATAGGTATCGCCAACGCTTATCGCATTTTTAATCTGATTTGTTTTTTTTTCGCTTAAGTGTTGTAATAATGAAGCTCTTAGTTTTTAACACTATTATCATTATGTTTTTAATCTTTTGCTTTGTATTTAGGGTCGGTACCCGGGCGCCTCAAGAGCCAAGAGCGATAGCAAAAGCCCCGGAAGGCGAGGGTTGTCCCCGATGCGGTGGCTACGTCTACGCAGCCGAGCAAATGCTGGCCAGAGGCAGGGTAAGTAGGATAAAAAAGAATCGAAAAGAGAACATCAATCATATATTGGAAAAGTTTAACGATAATGAATGGAGAATCAGAACAAGATGATCAATTCATTCTTTAGAAACTGAATTTAACGACTTTTAGACACAATCAATTCAGTTGAAATAGATTTTTGTACCCCTAGCACAAGAGGAGAGAACTCTACCACTGTGCTAAGGGCATCCCAAGCAAAAAGAATTCAAATATTTAGAGCATTTTAATTTCTAAAAAAACATTTTAATAAGGATTTAGAGATTACTGATTTTCATTTCTTCCAAATACTTTTGACAAAATAACTTCCTTTTCTGTGTTAAGTTCGTTATAATCATGAGAAGATCCTGGGTTTTGTATAAATTGTATTTTTCTATATTCTTAGATTCTATTTAAATTCCTTAAAATATACTGCGCGACAAAAAAGTGGAACAACACTTTGTTTCTCCTTAAAAACACCTCTTCTACAATCTATCTTAATGATACTGTAATTTATTAAACATTTAATATGAAATATCTTATACATTTCTAAATAAATTTAACACAAATCCATATCATTTTAAATAATTACATTTAACAAAAATGTCAAAATTTTGTTATTAACGCAAATTTTTAAAATTTCCTTTACACTTCAATTTTTCTATGACTGTTTTATTAGAAATTCTTATAAAAACAAAATTTTTTTTTTTTTTTTAAACATTCACACTTTTTTCTCATTCACACTTACACTCACACACACATTCACACAGTCTTTTCGGCAACTTAGGCCATATAAGACTTTTACGATAACCGTTGTAATTAATAAATCAATTTGGGGTTCAGGCATTTCTATTTAAGCCATCTGGTATCCAAATGACTTAAATAAAATCTTCGGACTGCCTGGGTCCGTACCCGCGACGTTTGGTATAGGAGGCCCAAAATTATTAATTAATATACATCTAAACATATCGAGATTATGTTGATTTATCCCTTAAATTGAAAATCGATATTTTTGTCTTTGTTTTATTTAAATTGTGATTATTTATTAAAATGATATGGATTTGTATTAAATTTATTTAGAAATATATAAGATATTTTATATTAAATGTCTAATAAAGTAGATAGAAAAGAAGAAACAAAAATGTATCCCACTTTTTTGACATGGAATGTACATTTTAACTATCAGATGAAAATGATAGTCATCTCAAATCTGG
>JAKCPI010013477.1:0-57516 GCA_023213315.1 Euborellia annulipes
GTGTAGTGGGCCTACTTCAAGATGGAGAAAGCAAAAGACGCAGAATCTTATGAGCTTTACGAAGAATTAGTGCCTAACCTACCAAACTCCATTAGAGACGTCATTCAGATGATTCAATACATGTACAAATGAATTGGAAGATATCTATCCTAATGTTTACATTGCTATTAGAATTTGTTGACTATGCCTGTAAGTACAGCTTCCGCAGAAAGAGTTTTTCTAAGTTAAAATGGTCCAAAAACTACTTAAGAAAAATATGAAGCAGGACCGATTGTCTGGTTTAGCAATTCTCTCAATTGAAGCATATTCAGCTGCAAAAATCCTTACTAGAGGACTTGAGTAAAGCAAAAAGCCGAAGAACATTACTTTTGTAAACATTTAAATAACTCAAGTTACAAAATAAAACCGCTTTTTCAAATCTATAGACCTATGCTTTTCAATAATCTCCCGCCGCGCATTTATATTTTTTTCACTAGACATGTCGTGTCAAAGCACGAACGAAAGAAAAGGGGCCTCGCTGATGCGACTTCGCCCACGTCTATATTAGTCCACGCTACCGCCACTGGACCAGATATACATCTATTTGAGTAGCAAACTATTATACATGTATATGATCAAAATTTAGGCTATTATGAAATAAAATGGTATTCATTGTGAGTCAAAATATATACAGTAAATATATATATATATATATATATATATAGGCCTATATACTGGACCAACTTGAGACACTTTGGTGGGGGGATTTGGAATTTATTTTACAAGACAGTTCACCGGATTCCCCATGTCCCGATTGAAGAGATCTACTTTAGGGTTGGCAAACCTGGATTGAGATCCTCTGAATTGTTTCCACGCCATTAAAAAGATGCCAACTTGAAGCAAACAAATTTCCTATTAAAGATCGATTCTCCAATAAATACTTTCGTCAATTCATTGTAGAAGCATATTTAAAGATGGATCATGGTATCTTATTGTATTTTTAATTAATTTGTTTTACTTTTATTTATTTATTGATTTTTTGACGAAATTTTAATGAGAGTCAAACCGACTATAATATGTATGTAAATTTTTATATGAGCTCTTAAGAGGCAAAATAGCCTCAGAGCTAATAAATAAATAAATCAATCAATACTTGGGCGACCAGATACCATCTTCTACAGTTAATAATGCAGGAAGAAGAAATCTCTTTGCTTAGAAATTTGAGGCAGTGTTTTGGTCTCTCGTCGACTGGACTGTTCCGTGCTGCAGTTTCAAGGGTGAAGATAGCCATACTGATCGGCAAACTTCTGAAGGAGAAGTCCGTAGCAAGAATTTTTCAAAGAAAAGTTATTTCCCTTCTTTATAAATCACTCAGATTCTAAGTATTGTCCTGTTTTGTTATTTTAATTCATCTGTGGGCGGTCGGTAAAAAAGGTTGATTTGACTACCCCTTGATTATACTCTCGAAAAAATGAACTGAAAATTCAATTAAAGCCGAAATTGTTTTGTCTCCAGAGTTTGATTTTGTTGTTGTTGCCCTCTTCCATTGTTTTCATAATAACCGTTAGGTAGAAATATTTATTATATAGTTCTAAATAAATGGAATGATTAAGGTGCGCGTCTCGAAAAGCCGTTAGAAGACGATTCAGTAGCGAGTTACTCGGGCGTTAGTTTTTCCCATAGATTTATTTCATGTCATTTGAAAGATTCCAGCTAATTAAATAAGAGTAAAAAATTAATTATTTTTTAACACAATGATTACTAATTTAATTATCTACAACTTATAGAGCTCCTTTTTTTAAAATATCTTTTATTTAATGCGTTTAATCAAAAATAAAAAATTTATTTTTTCGAAAATCAAAAAAAGGGCTTCTATAAGTTGTAGATATTTTAAATAGCTTTAATTTAAAAAAAATTTAAGGTTGATAGCTTCAAAATTGTGGCCGCTGGAACCTCCCAAAATTAGCACCCGAGACGCGCACCTTAATGATAATTCTGGTCTACGTTGAGAATTTTCAAGCTTTTAACCTAATTTGAATTTTAAATCTTGTTTATATC
The DNA here is from genome assembly GCA_023213315.1 of Euborellia annulipes. Taxonomy (NCBI): domain Eukaryota; kingdom Metazoa; phylum Arthropoda; class Insecta; order Dermaptera; family Anisolabididae; genus Euborellia; species Euborellia annulipes. Next base: position 2,038 of record JAKCPI010013477.1, read on the forward strand.
TATTTATATGAGAAATAAAATAAGTTTTGGCCTCTGGACGAATGAATTAATTAGATGTAGCGGATGCCATCATCAGTGTCCAACATTCTTTGAAGTAAAGCGAGAAATTCTACTGAAACAGACATTATTCCCCTTTTCTTAAGTTAATTGAAGGGGGTAAGGACAAAGGCGGGCGGCGCGGCTAGTAAATAAATAATAAACATTGGCACTGAAGATAGCATCCGAAACGCATCTTATTTTCATTCCTCTTGATTCTATTCTTATAGAACAATCAGCTTTTAAAAATTCCATGTTAAAATTTAAACGAATTTATGATCAGGAGACATAAGAGATGAATAATTCTGAAAAAATATTCTGACGCTGCGGTTTCACTCTCAACAAGAACGTCATTTTATTGGAGGCCTGATGATGGTCTTGTTGAGACCGAAACCGCGATACTTGTTCATTTGTCAATACATTTTCAACTTATTTTTTAGACAACCTAACCTAAGAATATTTTTTCTAACTCTGTTCGAAGGAAGGAAATATATCAAAAACAAAAATGTTATAATTATGTCCCTTGGGACAGAATTATGCTTACCAATAAATAATGAAGGCCAATTTCAGACTGTAAACATTTATTTCTGCGTCTAGAATTGTTGAATCCATACCAACCCGAAGTTGCGCCGTCCTTGACAATGATGTTGAATTGAAATATTCCTTAAAATTAGTATAATAATATAACTTTCATAAATTGGCAATAATTGTGAAATTAGCCTCAAAGGCGATTAACAACAATTAGAAAAAAAAACAAATCAATTTCTTTGGAAAATATCAACAAATATCGAGGTATTAGATAATCTCACAGTTTCTTTCTACAGGGTGTCCGGTAAAGAATGGATAACCTTGAAATGTCTTATAGTATAACTTATGGCCGTTCAGAAAAAAATTGAAACAAAATATATCATAAGTAGTACCTAAGATATGATTTTTTTAAAAGAAAGGTCTAATTTTTTTACCTTGTTTTACTTTTATGAACACTACGATCAGAAATGAATGGATTCCATCGGTTTGTTGTTATTTTATTATTATACACGAACTATGCTAATAGATAAACAGTGAATAGTATGACTAGCTATTGCACTTTTTTATTAAAAAATTAGCAAATTCCAATAAAATAGCCAGGTGGTCGTTTTAACACTGATTTTAATTATTTTAATTTGCTAATTTTTTTAATAAAAAAGTGCAATAGCTAGTCATACTATTCACTGTTTATCTATTAGCATAGTTCGTGTATAATAATAAAATAACAACAAACCGATGGAATCCATTCATTTCTGATCGTAGTGTTCATAAAAGTAAAACAAGGTAAAAAAATTAGACCTTTCTTTTAAAAAAATCATATCTTAGGTACTACTTATGATATATTTTTTTTTCAATTTTTTTTCTGAACGGCCATAAGTTATACTATAAGACATTTCAAGGTTATCCATTCTTTACCGGACACCCTGTATAATAAACCGATATTTTGTCCTACAAAACTTAAAATTTAATATCAAAGTTACATCGTAAGCACACATAAATTCCAACGGCCTCCCAGACAAGAAGGAAAAATGTTTACAGTCTGATTTCGTTTTCCATAAAAAAAAGTCAAATATTTTTAATCAAAATTACATTCTAATGATTAAAATATAATGTTTGTGTAGACCAGAATTTCTGTAAAAAAATGTTTTTTTTTTTTAATGTAAAAAGATGTAAGTTAAACCTCTCAATAATAAACAATATCTATTATTTTTGTAGAAATCTTTTTTAGCATAGAAACTTTCTTTTAGCTTTAAACATAATAAATTTTTTTTTTTGTAAATTTAATGCGATATTTGTACATTAAAGGGAAAGTAAAAAGAGATATCGGCCTTTTAAACTATGCTAGAAATTGCACTCCATTTTCGTTGTCCACTTGGGAAAAGGTGTGATTTCTAGCACGGAACCTGCAAGTCAGATGTCGTCAGAGCTTTTTTTTTTTGATGGGAAAAAACTTTCCCGCCTTGGACTGTGAAAAATTAACAGGAGATGGAACGACGTTTCTCTAGCATGGTAACATTATAATGAGTGTCAAACAGATATCAGAGGAAGTAGATTTATTTTATTACCGAGCAGGCGAAAAAGGTAAGTACCGTTCTGCTTGCTTACTCAGCATGCCCTTCTACTGGACCACAGTACTGTACATGCCTATTTGAATTCAAAGTCGGGGTATAAATGGCCTCCGTTGCCGAAAAAGACCTTAAATAAATTTAAAATAAAGGGTCGGACTAAGCCGAGCGCACAACTTTGCCCACCTACTATTCAAGAAAAATATTATTGCCCCCCCCCCCCCCCCCTAATGGTCCGATGTTAACCAAAAGCTTTTAAGTAGGAACCGACTGAATATTCGGTTTCGGCCAAAAATCCTGGTTTCGGTTTCGGCCAAAAACTAGCCGAACCTTTCGGCCGGCCGAAACCTGAGTTTTAAAAGATGAGATGAGACGAGAATCGCACACAAAAAAAAAAAAAGGTTAAATGATTTCTACGTGAAGGAGAAAGATTTTCCGCCAAGCTAAAAAGGGGCGGAAAAAATTTAGTCTCCCTAAAAAAAAGATAAAATGATTTTCACGGGATGAGAAAAAAAAATTTCCACAGGGCGGAAAAAATTAAAAAAAAAAAAAAAAAAAGTAAAAAGATATGAATTTTCTATAGGAAATACAAGTTTCGGTTTCGGCCGAAACTAAGATCGAGGCCGAATATTCGGTTTCGGCTGAAAATCTTGTTTCGGTCGGACCCTACTTTTAAGTTCTTGACCTTCATCTCTAGTTTATGGGTGCCAAGGCTATGGGTGCAAAATTTCAAAACAATTGAGCAAATAGTCAACTATCTTCTACTAGCAAGGCGATTGAATTATTTAAATGCAATCCAGATTTTTGACTGCTCGTCGCTCTTGAAGAGATAAAAAAGTTGTAATTTATAAAATGAAGGAATAGATTAAAAAATTAAAAATTATTTATTATTATTTTTTTTTTTTTTTTAGAAAAATACATTAAATTATTTGTTTGTTTCTTCTTCAGATTGTTCGGTTTCAGATTTGCAAATTTCATTCTCAATATTTTCCTCTTCCTCTTCGTCTTGTTTTATTAAAGTCTTTTCAACTTCTTTAATTTGACAGGATCTTAATAAATGATTTAATTCTTCAATTTGTTTTTTAAAATCGTTTCATTTTCATTATTTGTTTTTTCTTCGGGACTTTTAGTCAAACAGAGGAGTTCTTGAATTCTTTCATGTTTTATTGATTGGCCTTCGTATATATTAAATTGAACAGCAGGTTGAGGATTTGTGACGTACATTTGTTCAATTGGTTTGTTTTTGTTTTCTTCTTGTTGAGTATTCGATGGTTTGTAACGAGACCAAGAGAAAACCTACAAAAAACAAAATATTTAAGTTGAAGCAAAGTTGCTGTTGATGAGCAAGTACAGGTGCAGCAAATAAAGAGAGGATTTGGATGCCAAATGCAGAACAGGAGACGTTTCGGACTAAATTTTATTCGTCCTTGTAGGCTTAAAATTTAATTAGGCATTGTTGTTGCTTCTCTAATAAAAAGAAAAATTCTCTCACGTAGCATTAAACACTCGCCTGTTTTTATAAAAAAAATATACATGTGCACAGACCTTCTGTGCCGCAACAACAAGGACAACTTTGTGCCTAATTAGTTTATACGCCTACATGGATGGACTGAGGATGGAAGAATAAAATTTTGTCTCCTTTTCGGCATTTGCCCTCTTATTTGCTGCACTTGTACTTGCTTTGCTCTCTTCCAACACAAAATATTTAAATTAATAATAATATATGAGAAAAAGCAGGAGTAGCTAAAAAAAAATAAAAGCATATCAATCGAGTTATATTTCTCCTATCTTTCCTATAGAGCACAGGAGTAGATTTCAATGGCAAAATGAGAATGAGAATATACATTTTAAAGAGCATCTAAAAAAATAATTGATTTTGTAATTTTAAACAAATTCGTTGGAGCGAATTTTGAGAAAATCGAAAAAAAGTATATCAGTAAAGTACTAGTACTCTTTGGCCGGTTTTGTTCAAAAGCTTCGTGTCACGTTCCAGGGAGATGCCTAACTTAAATATAAAATTTCAACCAGGTAGCTCAATTCCTTCATGCTTTAAATTGAACATAGACACAGGCAGACAGTCCATGGCCCTATTTCATAAAGCTGACAATAAGAGGTGACAGGTGACAATTTGTCGAAAACCTGTTTCATAAAAATCCGCTCTTGACTTAATTGTCAAGTTAAAAATCTGGTGTGACTGGCGCACAGCACACAACTTTCTCTTACCTTCGGTAATCGAAAGTTGTGTTCTGTGCTTGTCACACCAGATTTTTTGTGTCGACATGTATTTAGTTTCCGACAGTAGGGTACATTGGATTTTAAGATGTAAAATTTATAAGTATGGGAAAATATTTATATTTTGTTACCATGGCAACCATTTCTCCTATCTTTCCTATGAAGCACAAGAGTAAAGTGGTCTTCAGAAGATTTCAATCACAAAATGAGAATATACATTTTAAAGAGAATCTAAAAAATAATTGATTTTTGAATTTTAAAAAAATCGTTGGAACAAATTTTGAGAAAATCGAAAAAAAACTGAAAAATTGCATCAGTAAAGTACTAGTACTTTTTGGCCAATTTTGTTGAAAAGCTTCGTGTCACGTCCCAGGGGGGTGCCTAACTTAAATATAAAATTTCAACTTCCTAGCTCTTTTCGTTCTTGAGATATTTTGTTCACAGACAGACACACAGACAGACAGACAGACAGACCATGTCGCGAAAACCACTTTTTGGATTCAGGGGACCTCAAAACGTGAAGATCCATCAAAATCTCGACATCGAATTTTTTGACATGAAACCAATACTTTCTCTCTCTATATATATTAACATATATATAGAGGTAAGAGAAAGTAAAAAATGACATTTTTATAAAATTGTCATGACAATTTGTCACTTTTTGGTTTTATAAAATTTCTAGGCTGATAGGTGAATTTTGACAATTTGTCACTTATTATTTTTGAAATGATAATCGTGGGGACAATTTTTGTTTGACAATTGTAGAAAAATTCTGACATGCATTAAAAGCTGTGTCGTATAACCTAGAATATATTCACATTTATTTAGATCGAATTGATTAAAAGGAAATAATATTAAAGTTATATCATATACGGTATTTAAAAAAATAATCTAATTTGCAATAATGCTTTGTTTATTTGGTAATATAATATTTAATTAAAATATTTATAAATTAAATAAATGAAAATAAGCCTGAATTAAATATGATGTCGATTATTTTTCTATGAAAGGTAACTTTTTCTTTTTTTTTTCTCTCCATTCTTTTTATTAGCCAAAAATAGATGTGACAAAGACAATTTGATTCAGATTTATATAAAAATAACGAAAATATAGAAGAAATATGAAGGTGACATTAACCTATATATATATATTTTATTTATTCAAAAACTAGGCCTATATTTAAAACAAATATTAAAGCAACTTGAAGAATTCTCGGTTGGGGATTCGAATATAGTTTTAAACAACTTGCAGGGGTCCCGAATTTGCCGGGTTCGGACAGGTTAAGATTCAGCCTGTTTAAAAAAAAAATTTTAAAACAACAAGGGAGTTTTCTCGGCTTCGGATCGGTTAGATTCGGTCCAAAACCCGTTCAGTTCGAAGCGATTGGATATTACTTAAAAAATAAAAATGAGCAGCTGGATAGAAGGAAGTAAAAAGTGACAAATTTGTATTAGATGACAATTTTTTTTATGAAAAGTTTTGACAATCGTTGTAATTGAATTGCTTTTCAGCAGTCGACAATAAAATAATTATCATAGTGTAAGCTTGACAATTTTTGACAATTGTCGCATTGTCAACCTTTATGAAATAGGGCCCATGTCGCGAAAACCACTTTTTTGGATTCAGGGGACCTCAAAACGTGTATATTAGGGTGGTTGCAAGGTATAAGGGGGAGAAAATTTTTTTGGCTGTATTTTCGGCGGGAACCTCTTAAAAGTTGACAATTGGTGTAAAAAGTAGATTGTGAAAGTTTGAGCTCGATCGGATAACGATAAGACCTGCCTCATCGGCCCTAAATTTCATCGATTCCCCTAAATTTGACTATTAACATCTGTAACTCCTAAACGGTTAGTCCAACAAAAAAAGTTCATCAGTAATTTTTTGAAGAGCATTAAATTTACTAAAAAAAAGTTCTTTAACATTCTTTAGTAAAACCAACGGTTTTCATGGTATGGGCAAAAAATCGAATATGGTTAAGAGGCACATCACATTGATTTTCAAATAACACTAATAGGGGTAATGAAATTTTTTTTCGAGTTCCGAAATAATTTCATCAGATTCTTAAGTAAAATGACCTCCTGAATCCAAATAAGACCTCCGTTTTCCCCCACCCCGTACCGTTTTTGGGGGGGGAGCCCCCTACTTATGTTATTTCCACCTCTTTTCGTTAATCGAAGGGCCATGAATTAAATATGGAGGGATTAAAAGGAATTATTTTAGCCTTAATATTTCTTCTGAACGTCAAGAAAAGTGAAAAGTTTAAAAACATTCACGATCGCTAACTTTTTTTTCCCGCCTCTTTATTATTATTTTTTTTTGTTCATCTAAATATCTCGCGGCACCCCTTAGCCATTCTCGCGGGACCCTTGGGTGCCGGGACACACCGGTTGGGAACCACTGATCTAAAGTATTATCAAAAAAAGCAAAAGCAACCTGCTCTTGGTTTAAATACCACAAATGATTTAGAAGTTTAGACAATGCTACCCTTGATATGTCTCCATCAAGTTTTACTAAACTTCAGGCCCGTTGAGGCAGGTCTTAGGGTTATTCGATCACGCTCATCCTTTCCCTATCTCACTTTTACATAATTTGGCAACTTTCTAGAGGTTCCCGCCAAAGATATTCGGACATCAATTTCTTGCGACCACCCTAGTGTATATCCATCAAAATCTCGACATCGAATTTTTGACATGAATCCAATACTTTCTCTCTATATTACATATATAGAGGTGAGAGAAAGTAAAAGGTATAAGACTTTGTGGCATGACTGAAGATGAAACAATAAACGAAATCCGATGCTTTTTTTACTCTTTGGCTGTTCCTCGCTCCTTTAACTAAATCTACTCAAAGAAAATAATTAAAATGACTTTGCTTACCAGATTTATTAAAAATTGAGGAAACATCATAATTAATACGAGAGGAACAATAATATATAAACACGTTTGTAAAAGAGAAGACGTCAGAAAATTATGGCTGCCTGAAAGAGAAAAAGAAGGAAATTATCTTATTTAAGTAAAATTTCACAAAAAATCTTAAGTTCATGAATAAATAACCGTTAAAATAATAATAATATTCTATTTAGGCAACTTCCCGTTGGATATTTCGAAACCACATTTTTTATGCTTACAGACAAACGATCTTCTAGGGATTAAAGGAAAATTATTTTCATACTGAAATTTCTATAATTTATTTGAGTTATTAATTTCTAAAAGGGGGGAGTGAAGAGGGAGAATAAGGTCCGCCGACCCCGCACCGCGGGGAATAATAAGGGCGAGAACAGATGAAGATTAATTCCTAAAGTTACAATTTCTCCCATAGGAAATGTATATAGAAATATTTATGTATTCTGTGCATTTCAGTATTCTATGATTCTATGAATGTAAACAAATCCTCAAACAGGCACTGGATTGGCCATTTGGATACCAAATGGCTTAAATAAAATCATCAGACTGCCTGGGCGACCCTTGGTATAGAAGGCGGGCACGCTACCAACTACACCAAGCCTTAACTATGAAGAAAAAACCAAGGTCTTTAAAATACAAAAAAAAAAAACTATTACTATTCCAATCCAGTGCCTGCTTGAGGATTTGTTTACATTCAAAGAATACATAAATGCAAAGAATACATAAATATTTCCAAATGGGAGAAATCGTATTAATAACTCAAAAAGTTATAGGAATTTCGGGATTAAAATAATTTTCGAAACGAAGAAAGACAATTATACTTCACGCCGACAAGGTAATTTATTCACATATATTACAATACCGGCGGGGAGATGCGAGTTCGACTCCCGCGAGTGCCTCATTTTTCTATTTACGAGTTTAAGGGAATTTCAATCAAAAAAGCATACTTAGAAATTGATTGATGAATTCCTTTGAAGAATCGCCTAAAATATATGCGAATCCTGATGAAAAATCTTGTAATGTTCTTAAAAAAACTTCCATTGGTCGAAGATTTGCTTTATTTCCCGTATATGAATTTTTAATTAATTCTTTACAACTTTCAGGTAATAAATGGAATTCTGTTTTACAAACATCTGGGAAATCTGCATCTTGTTTTAATGAAGAAAAAATCATTTCTTGTTTTTCCTAAAATAAAATTAAAAAAAAAAAAAAAAATGTTAGGTTAAAAAAAAAAATAAATAAATAAAAAGGTAAAAGACATACTTCTTTAAGTAGATTATAATAATGAATAAAAGTAAAAATGAATATTAAAGTTATATAAATTAAAAAAGCTTGAAAAAATTGTAATTGACGTAAAATTGTTAAAACAAATAATAAAATCGGAATTATAATATAAAAAATTGTTTCTCCGACCTAAAACAAAAAAGAATTAATTAGCAAATATTCTAAATTAAAAAATATACAAAATAGAATTGATAAACATGCTGAAGCAAAAGAGGAGCCAGAGGTGAATAACGACGTTTCGAGCTCATCAAAATGGTCAAATTAAGTAAAAATTTTATTTCTATTTTTGATGTCACACCTGTTGGAATATTATTATCTGTAGGTTGCCTTCAGGTGTTTTCTAGCAGGATGGAGCGCTGGAGAGGAGAATTGTTTGATTAAAAAGCAATTCTTTTTTGGTTAACGACAGGATGAATAATAAATAAAGGAAACTATTGGGAATCCAAAATGAAATTAGATTCTTTGTATTGAATTTTGATTCAAAAAGTATTACTCAAGAATAAGTTTTACGACGCTCCCCCCTACATAAGGACATGTAGAGATTTTCTTACCCCCCCCCCCCCCCCCTCCCGACCCTTACGTAATTAATGAATGGCCCCTTATATCTTGAATTCTAATATATCGACGTTAACTAAATATATCTCGACACAAAAAATCTGGTGTGACAAGCACAGGACGCAACTTTCGATTACCGAAGGTAAGAGAAAGTTGTGTGCTGTGCGCCAGTCACACAAGATTTTTATATATAAATTATGTACATACCTCTTACATCGATTTGTTTTAGTGTATATATATATATATATATTTTATTATTATTATCAAAATCTTTGGTATTACCATACAAGAATTTTTGTTGTTAACAAAAAAAAAAAAAAAAAAACAGAAATTTGTTTAATTAAATTTTAATATTATATAGACCAACATTAAATTAATCTCAAATTGCAATATTTTATGTCTTTTTAAATATCTTGGGCTACTCGGACTCGTTTTTTGATTGGAAGCCAATCAGTGGAGGCGCTAACAACTTCGGATTAACTCGCAGGCATTTATAAGTTTTCGAATTGTAAATTTATTTGTATGAAACATCGCCGCCGCACAGGCGTAAAATGGAACCAAAACGACATAATTTATTATTTAAATAAATAAATTTTAAAATTTTATAAACTTAAAATCATAATAAAAATCTGGTGTGACAAGCACAGAACACAACTTTCGCTTACTTTTGGTAATCGAAAGTTGTGTTCTGTGCTGGTCACACCAGTTTTTTGTGTCGATATATATATCTACAGCTCAAATCGAGCCTCGTCCTTCTCTATGCTCCGCCTCCATCCACTGCGGTCCTCCGATGCCCTTCTCCAGTTTCTGGAATTGAGCGCATCTCTGGATACCGCATCCTCCCATCTCAACCTTGGCCTTCCTGTAGGCTTTATTCCTCCTGGTTGTCCTGAGAAGGCCTTTTTTTGCCACTCGATTGTCCGGCATCCGCTGTACATGCCAAGCTCATCGTAGGCGCATTAATTTTATATGCGTGGTTGTGTGGGGGGAATCAGTCGACAGGGTGAGGAGAGGGGGGAATACTTATCCGAGATACGGCCGGTCAAAGTTAGACCAAGTTTCTCGAAATGTAAAACAAATAGAGAATTCGTTCCGCCGTATTTTTTTTGTTATAAACATTACTCTTTGTCTCATTCACAGTCACATTACAAAGTTTTTCGGCAACTAGAGCATTTAAGACTTTGCTAAAACCGTTGGATTGAAATATATAATTTTGGTCCAGGAATTTCTATAGTCATTTGGTATCCAAATGCTTAACTGAAATCATCGGACTGCCTGGGTCCGAAGCTGCGACGTTCGGTATAGAAGGTAAGCACGCTACTAACCAGACCAAGTCTCGTGGGCCCGCCGTATCTCGGTTAATATTGGGTCTACATATTCCTCCCCCCCCCTCCAAGATAGTACAGGGCTCTTGGGGTCGAAAACTTAGGATAGAGTTCCCCAAACCCCAAATAACCTGCAAAAATTTCTACAAGCAAATGGTCGCTCAACACATTATTAATAAATAAATATTGTCTAACTTGTATGTCCGGTGTCGATATTATTTTGTCCAACCCCTATATTCAGATCAGTTCTCAGATGATCTGCCAGCAAGAAGCGAAACTAACATTGCATTGAATAAATGTTAACAAAATACAAGTATCGCTTCAGCATGTTTAAAAAATATTATAATAATTATTCATACATTATTATTAAAACTTATTTGTGAGAAATTAATTTTTTCAAACAATCTTGTAAAGAATTTATTTCCCAATTCAGTTATTTTATGTTCACGAAACGATTCAGACAAGATTGTGTCAATTTCTCTTAAAGGATAATCTTTGCCATTTAGGAAATTGTTTAAAATGTCAAAATCTTCTTTTGAAAATTCAATCATCAATTCTTTATACCAAATTTCATTTTCATCTTGGTGAATATTTTTAAGTAATAATTTTAAAAATCTTTTCATATAAATTAATTCAGCTTTTTCATTTTGAACACATTTATTTGCAAAAGATTTAAAAGCATAATTATTTTCATCCTTAGAATTGACATGTCTGAAAATAAAAAAAACATATTAATGTTCGAATTAGAGAAATTTGAATGCTGAGATTTTTTAAAAATCAATTTAAGAAAAAACAAAAAGTTAAATAAATTTTAATATTTAAATAAAATATTAATATTCAATGAATGCCTTGAGTTTTGTTGTTGGTGCGCCCTCGGGAATCGAACCCAGGATCTCCAAACTTTGCCTTTTTTGTTGTTGGTGCAAAGGATAGCCGGGAAAGACTCGATTCCCGGAGGCCGGGGGGACAATTCGTTTTAAATATACCTATGGCCGATTCATTGAATATTAAAAGATCTTGAACTAGAATTACTCTCAAATTGTTGAAAAAATAAATTTTCTCCCCAATTCAACTACTGTATCTTGAATGGGGCATGGAAGATCATTCTCAGCGGTTAGTTAATTAAATGTAAATACTTCATTTTTTGCGAGGCTCGGTCGTAATTGAGCATGTCCAAAGGGTCGACCCATTCTTCCGCTTTTTTGGAGCCCCGGTTGTAATTAAACATATCCGAAGGATCGACCCATTCTTCCTCGGAATCTTCGACAGCCAAAGACGATGTCAAGAAATTTATTATCAAAAAGAGGCAGATATAGAAATGATTTTTTAATAACATTCTTCTATAAATTGTTTAAGAATATTTAAAGTTTAATTCTTGTTTATATTCAAGTCACATAACCTATAAATAAGACAACAAATAAGATATTTTTTTGACATAAAAGGTATAAAATGGAAAAAAAAGAACTTACTTATATACAGGGAATATATTAAATGAGATGATTCCAAGATTGTGTCTAGGTCTATGGGTCAATTACACAGTAAAGATAATCAAAACAGATCATAGATATGGACATGACAGCAGATTAATAATAGAGAGCACAGCAGATCACAGATAATACACATCTATGATACACATAGATCAGGTATTTTTGAGTTTTTCCTATCACGCGATAAGTAATGGGCTAATCTTGACGGATCTTGACTATCAAATCCGGAGCGCTGGCTTGCTTGATTCCCGATTCTTTCGTTCTCCGTTTTGGGATTCGTTCTTTCAATTTAATTTTAAAACCGCCATTTTTCTTATCCGTCTCGCGACATTCTCCGTTAAACGCACTTATATTTTCGTTCAATTACTTCTTTCTTTTTGCCATTTTTGCTCTCCAGTTTTCTAATTTCTGGCATTTTCTTTTTTTTTTTAACTCTACTCTAAGTTACCCAATGAGTTAGAGAATTGTAAAGGGTCCCTTTCACGGTCAATAATAATGACACTACTTTATCCGAATAATAACAAAGAACTCCCACGACTTGGCCAGTGGTTAACGAAGTTGACTTTCTCATGTCAACAATTATATATTTTTGGGGTCCAGGGCAGGGGCGTACCGAGACAGTTGGGGGCCAGGGCGTCAGGGGGGGGCGAACTCTTTTTTAAATATCCCCCTCCTTCATACACAAAAATATTTTTAAAATCCCATGAGTCCCGAGCCCTCTCAAAGCATCCCCCAAAAAGTTGTCAAGAAACAGTTAAAAAAAAATATAAAATTATATGATTTTAAAAAATGGAGGGAAAATTTAAATAAAACGAGAGTTTTATTTTTTAATGTTACCTAGCCTGTGTGTCATTGAATTATAATCAAATAAATGAATATTTGATTCACGTTCCATTTTATATTTTAATTTTTATCATTTGATTAAGTTTTATTTTGACACTTATTCTATAAACAAGAAACTATCATTTGACAAAGATTATAATTTATTGAAATTATTGTTTATTGAATATTTTATTTGTCTTTATATATATACACACAACATTATATATTAAAATGGAAGTAGATTCTGAAAACGATTGGGATATTGACAAATATCGACATGAATATGAAAGTGAAGAGCAATGGAATTTACGACGAAATTTTATATTAGCAAACAAAGATAAATACCCTGAAGAGAAACTTGTTTGTTTAGCTCAATGTTTTGTAAATATGGAATTTATGGGCTGTAGATATCCTCTAGAAACAATGAAATTAGTTGAAAATCTCTCTAAAGGCATCGTGGAATCTTATAGAGATAAACGAAAAAGCAAATTGCAGAGAACTTTTGTGCCGGCGTCACAAGCAGCGAGCGAAAAAATTAAAGGGACAAATAAAGAGTCAAATGCACTTGCGAACCAAAATAAATTTATGACTGCTTTAGAGAAGAGTTTTGTTAAGAAGATGGATTTAGAAATTACGTCAACAACAAAAACAGTAGAACCCAAACAGACAATTTACCCAAAAATAAATAGAAAATTTAGAAAAAATAATAATAATCAAGAGGCCCCGGCAAGAGCGATGATTAATTTACCGCCCTGTCCGTTTGGGAAAATCATTTTAATCGAGCCAGCGGACCGATTAGTCAACCCTGTCCAGACGATTAATCGATCCATGCATTTATGCCACATCCAGCCGAAATTCGAAACGATCCCCAGCATTGAAGGAAAGCAATGTGATCTTTATCTAGATGATAAACTTTTAGCATCAGCAACAGAATTTTCAGTGAAAGCAGCTAAAGAAGCAGCAGCTAAACTCGGTATTGAAAAGTTGAAACAAACTTGTTATACCATTAAAATCAAACATAAATATTTATCTGATATTACTATAGATAAAACGTTTCAAAATAAATTTGAAGATGAAGATAAGAGTGCGTCTTCTTCTGCCTCTATTGGGGATAATAACATTGGGAATAAATTGCTTCGTTTGATGGGCTGGACGGGAGGCGGATTGGGAAAAGCTCAGCAGGGAATTCATGAGCCAGTGCAGGTCCAAGAGCATGTCAATCGCGTCGGCCTGGGACTGTCTGCTGCTCATGTCTCGTTGGACAATCCAAGGAAATTTAGAGCTATGATTCATAAAGTTATAAATAATTTTTTACACAAGGATTCAGTACAAGATCTGGTCTTCTCTTCTGAATTTACATCGGAAGAACGCAAAGAAATGCATAATATCATCCGGAAATATAATCTTAAAACGAAAAGTTACGGAAAGGATGGAAATCGTCAACTGGTTGTTAGTAAAAAAGTCAATTTTTTTGATATTGTGGACATTTTACTCAAATCTGGTGGTTCAAATGAAAAATATGAACTGGAAAAACCAAATGGCCCACTTTGAAACATTTTATTTATTTATTTATTTTTTTTATAAATAATATTTTATATTTAAATAAATTATTGTAAGCATTAATTAAAATGTTTATTTAACTTGTTTGTATAATAAATATTTTGATTTTTTTTTTTAAATATAAACTTATTATTATGCTTCAATTGCGACTTTTTCTTGGCGAGTTTCTTTAACTCCTAGATATATACAAAAACAAAAACAACAACAAAAAAACAATTGTATATTAAAACATGTTCCTATAAATATCATAATAATGGACAAAATTATCGCATTTTTTCAGAGTTGGTAAAAACCAGGTTTTTTTTTTGTTTTCCCGGTCTTTTTTGGGGATTTTGGTTTCTCAGTTTTATAAAAATTTCAATATTTTTGCAAAAAAAAAGTAACCTTGCAAAATAAAGTAGGTAAACAACTTGATGTTACTATTCAATGTATAATTTTTCTTATAATGATATGTATAATATAGGAACCGACCGAAGTTTCGTTTTCGGCCAAAAACCAGCCAAAATTTGAGATTGAAAAACAGGGATGTCTAAAACAATCCTGATTTTTTGCGAGAAATGAAGGTGGAATTTTTTCCAAACTCTAGTTAAAATATAATTTTTTGAATTATCTTTAAAATGCGATACTTTTGTCTAAATACGTATAATTTATTTATCTTACTTTCGTGATGTTTAACTTTTTCTTTTTCTTTTTCTTCTGTTGGAGTTGGAATGTTATCCAAAGGAACATCTGGCAATGAAAGTTTTATAATTTCATCTAATTCTTCTTCAACTGCTGTTTCGTCCTCCTCAGTAAAATCGCCAGATAGTAGGGCGTCAATTTCCTAATTATAATAATATGGAGATTATTTATTAATTCTCGAATAACGTGCGTTTGCTTGCTTACCCGTTGTTTGTCAACGCCTTCCCTTGTTTCTTCCAAGATTTTTTCTATATCATCTATATTAAACATTTCATTGATTTTCTTTAACGCCTCATTTCCAACCTTCAAGCCGTCAACAACCTATAAAGAAAAAATTATTGGGGTGGGAGTCACCTCAGATAAGCTGGCATGTGGACTTGATATTCGGTTCTAATTGAATTGAGTGAAATATGGAAAAGAAATTTGCAATCGAATTCAAATTAGACGATCTTAAAATTAATTACCTTTAGAATTGGAAATCTTTTCCCCCCGAGATCTCAAAAAAAGACATCCACTAGGCATATATTACTGTTATTATTTCAACTATTATCTTTTAACAATGCAGGCCTTAATTAAAATAAACAATACAATTTTTTTTGTTTATTTTTTCATTATTAATATAAACAAAACATTACATATTTTTGCCCTTTTATTTTTAATAACATTTTATTGTGTTCTATCCACGCTACCTGCTTTACCTGCTATTTAACAATTCCCAAGTTATAATCATCAGCGTTATTAAAGAAATTGAGTTCTATTTATCAGAGTATTTATGAAAATATTGCAATATATGATGGAGAAGTTTGTGGCTTCTACTTGCCATAGAAATTGGCTTTTGAAGCGGATTAGCAATTACAAGGCTTTAAGAAAGACGGGAATGTTCAAGAAACCGTAATGGGTATGAAATAGCTATCTTTAGCTGAAGAAGCATGTTTTCTAACCGTATATTCAAAATAATTATATCTCTTAAGACAGAGGAGTTATCCGAGCCGATAACGAGCAATTTTTCATGTGCTTTTATCCAACTTTTTCGCGCATGCCTTCCTACTCGGCCCCGATACTTGCATTTTAAGACGTCAAAATTTAAAACAGGGGGCTGTAGAGTATGTTGAAAGAAAAAATATGAAAATGCAACCAATGTAGTTTCTTTATTGAGTTCTAGTCCACGGCTAACGTTTCGATCCTAGGTTTGGACCATCATCAGAGCTGGGGTTGTGTCAAAAAGGCCATCATCAGAGCTGGTCCAAACCTAGGATCGAAACGACTGACGACTGATCTCAATAAAGAAACAACAATGGCTGCGTTTTTTTTTTTTTACTTTCAACAATAAAAAAAACTTATTTTTTTCAGCAACAATAAATCCCTATAATCGTATGGAGGAAGGCCGTCTAATTTACAGGAATGTGAAGAAAATAGACTTTATTGGGCCCAAAATTATTTATTCCCTATGTCAACGTTTCGGGGACTATACGTCACCCATCCTCAGGACCTTAAATACAATACAACAACAAAACTTGACAAATATAGACATGTATATATATATATATATATATATATGTCCTGAGGATGGGTGACGTATAGTCCCCGAAACGTTGACATAGGGAATAAATAATTTTGGGCCGAATAAAGTGTATTTTCTTCACCTTCCAATAAATCCCTAGTCAAAATCTACGTATATCATATTATAAAAGTTAATAATAATAATAATAAAAATAAAAACAAATACAAATGTCCCCGTTAGACACATTTTGAGAATGGAAACGCCAATACTTATAAAATGATACCTGTGTTTCAATTTGAGAATATTCTATATCTTGAAGTAATTTCTCTAAATTCTCTAATTGAATATCAGTCTTTGAAATCATTTGTTCTTGATAACGTTTTTTCTTCAAAAGTAATTTAGCTCGTCTAAAAGAAAAAAAAAGAAAACAAAATATTTAATAAAAAAATTATCAATTTAATTAAATTAGTATAAATGGAATTATTAACTCTTTTTTCCCTTCTTTAATTAATTTCCGAGCCAATTCTCTATCTTTTTCTAAGACACCCTCCAAACGTCTTTGATATTGTTTAACTTTATCTCTTGTTTGTTTCATTTGCTGTAAAAAAAATAATTTTAAATTAGTAAAAAGTGAAAAAATATAATTTTATCATAAATATAAAAGGTGTATATAATATTAATAGAAAGGAGAGTGTTTTAAAAAGTTCTTCTATTTGAGATAATTTCCAATAAATTTCTTTTGATTTTTTTTACCTTGTGTATTTAAGAACATATTTATTCTACAATAAATGACAAATAATTAATAAATTTATTTTTATGCAATAAATACTAATCACACACATACACAATTTTGACAAATACAAATTTCAATTGATGACATATAAACATGCATATACTGTCAAATTTTTGGTGTCTCCTTTCTTGTCTTAAAAAAATATATATATTTAATTTTTACCAATATAGATCTATCATGATCAGTTACTCTACTTTTTTTGGATTTTCCAAATAAAGCCCCCATTTATTTTAATTAAAATATAAAATAAAGTTTAGAAAAAATAAAGTATTTTTATGCATATAAATATAAAAAAAAATATTAATAAATTTTTAAGATAAGGTTAGTCATCAGCTGACTTGAGGGCAAATGAAGTTAACAACAAAAGAAAAACAACGCAAAGTTAGCAATGCAATTGACTTGAAAATCATTTTGACAGTTTGATGATTTTAATAATTCAATAATTTCAAATGAATTCTTATTCTAATTATAATGAATACTTGTATTATTATTTTACATTTTTTATTATCTATTAGAATCATCTTTTCGTGCGACATTTATGCCACAATCATTAGAAGAGTAGAAAATGAAGGATTTCACAGGTAAATATAAATTTATTGAAAATAATTGATGTGATCAAAAATTAATATTTAAAAATTCATTTTTAGAGAATTAAATTCATTAATAGAAATTGTTACAAGTCTCTCGCTTAAAAAGAACAAATGTCATATAATCCTTGAAGAGACTATGTCAAGCAGCTTCTATGTCAATCCGGATGAATTGGCGGATTTAAGGCGATCCAAACAAGTGATTTATTAATTTTAATCTTATTTTTCAAATGGAAATATTATATCCCTGCTACTCCTGTTAGCTACCACAATCAAGAATTGTTCTAAGTCGTCTCATCAAAATGAGGCTACTCACGGAAAATTAGCTTGATAGTAATAACTTGCAAAAATCCTAGACTAATATTGTTAAATTTGCGGTCATGGAAGCCGATCACGGACAGAAACTAGGGAAAGAGTTACAGGGATTCAATAATAGAAGAAGGCGAACTTTTAATTTATTCTCAGACGCCACCAATAAAATCAATGCATATTTTGAAATCCTTCATTTATTTTGGAATGAATTCCTGCACATTCTCGAAGTAGAGAGAAAATTAAAAAAAAATATCGAACAAATTCAATTTCTTTTCAGATTACCGCCTGCTCGCCTAGTATTATAGATATTGAAAAGTCACAAAAAGAATCTAAAGAACATCAAGTGCTAATTTATTCTCAACTGAATCAAACGGAAAATCTACTATCTGCTCAGCTTATAATTCCTTTTCATATTCGATATCATAAGCCAAGTAACGAAGGAAGTTACACTCAAGCGCAAATTGAAAAACCCAACCTCTATATGAGATGTAATTTACAATTAGAATGTTTACAAAATGATCAAGTGCTATTGCCTTGTAATAATTGCTCCCAATCGAATATATGTTCCTGGAAAAAAATACCTTTTAAAACGGTAAATCTATTTATTTTCTAATTTAAAAAGAATATTAAATTTTAGAGAGAGAAAGAGGGAAAGAGTGAGGGGGGACAAGGGGGGTGTGTCGGTGTGGGGGGAAAAAAAAAAAAAGAGGGAAGGAAAAGGGAGGGGGAAACAAGAGTAGTCGAAGAGAAAAAAAGAGTAGGGACGATCGAGAAGAGGAGGGAAATGGGAAGGGGGGGGGGGGAGGGGGATGTTTGTAAAATATTATATTGATTTGTTCCCATTCCAGAATGCTGCCACCCTCACCCTCCCTGTACCAATTGGATCTCTCTCACATTGGACTTACATATCAATAATCACTTGGCTTGTTACTTTCGGAGGCACCGTTTATGTTATGGCTGGATTAGTTCGTTGGACTCGACGATTTCCCCAAAAAACTTTGAAAAAGAAATAAAATAAAAAGGAACGAAAAAAGGTAAATATTAACTAAAATAGTTTAGAAGAGATAGTCTATTTTATTTATTAATATAATAAACCATCTTATGGGAAAGTCTTTTTCGTTTTACATAATTTACATACAAATATATACCGGCTGATCAAGTTTTTTTTTTTCAAAATAACCACAATGGACAAGAGCCACCAAGATCATGGTCCCAGACAAACAAGATTGTTGATCGCCAACCGGAATCCAACGATATATAATGTATTTAAATAAAATTTAAGTAAAGTTAAACGGTCTCAGCAATGGAAATGTCTTAAAAAAGAAAAATAAAAGCACAAGGGCAGTGAAATCACGACGCGTAAGCCGCGAGACCAGGAGCCAGCGGCACCCGCTCACCCCCAAGGAACGAATGGAACGAATGCACTCTCACCGCCGACGACGTCTTGACTGTAGTGGAAAGTATCTGAGGGGCTAAGGGAACCTATTGTTATATATGTTTATATGATATTCTGTAGTCTTGATTGATTAAATAAACAGTTTTGATTTTGTTGACCCACCTGTCCTTGTACATGGTGTCAGAAATGGAAGAACAAAGAGAACAAGCGATATATTTAAATTCAAAAAAACATATGCCCTCCCGAGAAATTTAGTTTCAAAGCCGAGGAGTGGAGTCATTGGTTGAAAAGGTTTGAAAGGTTCAAGGCAGCCTCATACCTAAAGAACGAAGAGGAAGAGGACCAAATAAATGAGGAGGCGGAAAATATATTTGAGACATTTTCGTTTGAGCAGGGTGTAGAGAAAACTTTCAACATGGTAGCGAAGAAATTTGAAGATTACTTCATAGCTAGAAGGAATGTAATTTTTGAAAGAGTAAGATTCAACAAGAAGGTGAGCCAGCGTCTGATTTTATTACGTCTCTTCATAGTTTGGCAAAACATTGTAATTATGGAAATCTTAAGGAGGAGCTAATAAGGGATAGAATCATTGTAGCTATTAGGGACAAGAAATTGTCTGAGCATTTACAATTGGATAGCTAGGCAACGTTAGCTTCAGTAAGTACAAAAGTGAAGGCGTCCGAGTTGGTTAAAAAACAAAACTTTACATTGACCATTGCACAAGAGGTCCGTCCCCATCCCATCACGGTCTTATGCCCGGAAAAGTTCGGATCAATTTGGACTCGAGATATTCTAAAGAGCCTCTTGGATACCCCAATCAAATAGATCTTCTCAATCGTCAAATCTGACTGAGTAATTTTGAGACGAATTCAAGGAACTCCACTACGGGAGCCTCTGCTTTAAAATTGGAAGACATTTTTGGAGCTGTTTCTATCTTTAAAAGGGCTGAAGATTGTCAATCGCAGATTTAAAATAAAGATATTGAAATCTTTAGAGTTAAAGATAAAGAGCATTTGTTGGCGTTTTCGCGAATCGCCTAACCTCATTTGCTTATCAATCACTGATAGGATATCTGAGTCATCACTGCGTTTGTCAAATCAATTATTTGGGAACATACAAAAATACCTTTGAATTATAAAAAGAACATTTTAAATGTTTTTATTGACGGCAAATTCGTACATTTTTTTTTTAATAAATAAATATTATATAATATTTTCACATAAATATTTACAGATGACATTGCATAGCCAGGTGGTGGGACTTTTAACATCAAAATAAAAAAGATAGATCACAATTCGAGGAAAAAATAAAAACCCCCTCCCCTTCTATAACATAAATCCTGGCTACATCACATAACATTGATGGAATATTAATAATATATCTTGAATTTATAATTATTAAATAAAATTAAATAAATAAATATATATTGGTGGGTTATTTAGTCTATACTGCATACTCGTATATTGACTTTAAGACCACTTACAATTTTAGATTACAAAAAAAAAAAAAAAAAAAAAAAAAATAGTAATAAAAAATCTCTCTTGGAGGCAAGTGCCAAATTTCACACACTATTGTTTACAATGTTTGTTTGTTTGTTTTTCATTAACTGTTGATTTCTTTTTCATTTCAAAGAGTATTATAAATAAATAATAAATTCAGGAAACGTAAGAATGTGGATCAATGTCATATATTGAAAGTTTTCCCTCATTGCAGGTGTTCAGCAAATTGGGACAAAGATAAACTTTATTTTTTAATAAACATTTCATTCAATTATCCGAACACCTGCAATAAGGAAACACTTGCAGTATATTACTTTGAGTAAATAACACAGGGAACAAAAAAAATATTTTTTTTCTGCGGCATAAGCACACGGTCGATTTTTAGTCGATGGACATATTATTTTTATTTTTTTTGAAATTCCTATCGGGATCCCCGTTTATTTACCCTACCCCCCTTGCACGGAGACACACACCTCAAACCCAACCGGCCTCTGGCCGTAGCCATCTACCGGCACCCCGTGAGGTTACATCATTTCCTATCTCTAGCTCCTCCTCCTGATTTCGCTTCTAGCTAGTGAACTAATCCTTATTTCTGGTTCCAACCGGCTCCTTATATCCAACTTCTTCTATGCTATTTAGGATGTCCTAGTTGAGGAGGGACTCCCTCAGCACCGGCGTGTAGCCTGCTCCTTTCGAAGAATGCATCACTGAGAGGGAACCTTCTTTACGTCCCTTCCACAGGACGGGATGTCACAGCAACTCCCTCTCCTCGTAGAGTTGCCTGAGGGCTATTGTGGAAAGATCCTATATTCCAATCCAGGGCTTGCTTGAGGATTTGTTTACATTAAATAAATATTTTTATTTAATGAAAAATCCTGCATGCCAAGGATTTGAACAGGGATCTTCTTTGCAGAAGCTGACACCCTAGCTCACTACACCAGCGAGCCCTCTAGTCGATGGACATAAAATGCATTAATTTCAATGCATCAACTGCAGATCAACTCGATTTTTTATTTAATGCATTTATGTCCATCGACTAAACTATCGCTCGACTAAAAATCGACCAGCCTTAGATAGCTATGATGACGAAGTACTCAGCCTATAAGTTATTTTGTTTGGATTGACTCTCGTTCTCATAATAAACGGGACCAAAGACACCAAAGGAAATCCCGTACAAATCTTTCTTCTTAACTTTTAGTTTTTTTAAATTTATTTTATTATTATTATTGTCTCATTTACAGCACTTTGTTTGTTTGAAATCATTTTGATAATTTCAAAATAAACCTTTTAAAAAATATTCCCCTCCGTCTCCAGTGTAAATTGGATTGCCTTTATCTCAAAAAGTAGCCAATTCAACAAAAATATTATTTTTCGTATTCAGCAGACCAAAATTATCTAAAATTGTTTAAAAAACCCCCATGCCGCAGAATCAATGCTGCTCTGTGTAATGGATACATATGTCATGAAGCATTAAAATAAATATCGGTATATAATTGCCAAGTGTCCGTCTGTTTGGGCAACTTTCCTTTGGAATTTCGAAACGAAGTTGTATACATCTGTAATAATCTGGGAAAAATAGCAGGATCCCCAAATCCCCATACTATCAATGCCTTAATCTCGCAAATAAAGATACGAAGGGGGCGGGGGAGGTGTTAAGAGGGAAAGAATCCCCCTGACTAGACACGAACCCGTCCAAAGTTTAAAATAAATTACAAATGAATTATTTGCGGAACATCGGATGTAAAGGTGGAAAACATATGGTTGAATTCGTAATAATAGTGGGGTGATGGGTGTTCTATTGACAAATATGAGAAGGATGGCAGCCAGGAAAGAAATCAGACAACAATTTAATCATTTGATTGCCGACGTTTCGGACGCAACTCGCGCCCTTCTTCAAGACAATCGATAGTTAATAAAATACAGATGGGCTCATTTTGTTTACTAACGATATAGAAAGAAAATTCACGGGTTTGTGATGCATTGTTTTGTACTGTATATATTTGATAGCACTCATCGACGCCTTTCGCATAAAAAAAAAACCTGAGGAAGGGCGCAATTTGCTTCCGAAACGTCGGCAATCAAAATAAAATTGGATAAAGATTGATTAAATTTTTGTCTGATTCCTTTCCTTCTCATATTTGTCATAGCCTATAGTTGAATCTTCAAATAAACAAAAATATTATTAATCTCATTTGAAAAAGTTCGAAATCGATTTTCATCATTGGTGAAAAACTTATGGCATTAAGGCGGCGGTCCCCCTTAAGGCACAAATCGTGCGGCATAATTTAATGCCGACGGCTTTGTGGTTGAAAATATTTCTCTAACAATTAAATTAAATCTCTTATTAAGAGTATATTAGAATGAAATCTTTGCGCTTTCGATTTCTTCAAATAAATTACAAAAAAAAAAAAATAAATATTTTAAGGTATCGAGATTTCCGCTTCCTTCGTATCTGAAAATAATAAATAAATTCTAATAAGAATTAAATTAAAAAAAATAAATATAATAAAATTTGGCTTTTCTACAGGCCAATTACTAAAAGCGCCATTCTAAAGAGCTGCTAAAATTGTTTAGAGGCGAATTTAATGTATGAAAAGCTTTGCTTTGATTCAATAAAAATGCAGAGAGAAAAAAGCTCGTTTTTTATTTTTTTTAAATGTTTTGAAAATTTTCAAGCACATAATAAATAATAAACACATAATCAGGGATGGGCAGGATCACGATTTAAATTTCTAAATCCAAATTCTCTCTAAGGACCTAAGATTGAAAAAAAAGGTGAAATAAATTTAGGGAAAAATTCCTCACCAACGAAACGAATTACTCGAAACTCTTTTTCTATATAAAAAAAAAGGTTGAATGAATTTCACCAGATGGAAAAAGTTCGATAAAAGGATCAGATCTAAAATTCCAGGGTCTGGATTTAGATCTCAATCCAATTTTTGAAAATCGGATCCGATTTGGGATCGTGATTTTCGATTCGCAATACTTTTTTAGTGGATTTTGCTCATCCCTGCATATAGCATAACAAAAACATAACAAACAAAACAAAATAAATATTAATTTAAGCTTAAAGGATGGAAAGATATGAGCAGAATAGGAACTCTGTCTATTTATTGGCACATTATTATCTCGAATAACTGGCTAACGGGACGTTTTCGTTTTCATCATCTTCTTCAGAATTAGAACTTATTAAATGCCTTGTGGATTGCATCTTGTGTTTATATTCGATCATTTTCTTTTCTTGAGAGACAAACTTTCTGTTTCTAACGCCTACACAAACATACCATGGAGAACTTTGAATAGCATTTTAAAGACAAACTCAAAACAACAAACAAACAAATAAACAAAAGCGAGATCCACCACCAGAAGCGAGACTGTGTTCTAATAACTCAGTGAGGTTGCATTTACAGGCTGGCCCACGGTAAATTGCTGATTTGGGAATGAAATAATGAACACTTAGAAACTTACATTTTTATTTATCTCATATGTATTCAACAAAGTTTACCTCCACAAGCCACACACTGCTGCAGTCGTTTTCTGAGCATGTCTTCTGGTATTCTTGCAATTTCAGCATCAATATTGTTTGGTAGATCTTCCAGGGTCTTGGGATGGTTACAATACACCTTCGATTTTAGGTAACCCCAAAGAAAAAAATCGCATGGGTCCGGTGAGCGTGCGGGCCAGTTGAGATCCCGTACGTGGAAGGCTTATCTCTCCGAAGGGGGATCTCAACTGACCCGCACGCTCACCGGGCTTAACTCCATGCGATTTTTTTTTCTTTGGGGTTACCTAAAGTCGAAGGTGTATTGTAAGCATGCCAAGACCCTGGCCTACCGAACAATATTGATGATGAAATTGCAAGAATACCAGAAGACATGCTCAGAAAACGACTGCAGCAGTGTGGATTGTGGAGGTAAACATTTGTCGGATACACTGTTTAAATCCATGTAATTAGAAACTGTCCAATACGAGAAAAATAAAAATGTAAGTTTCTAAGTGTTCATTATTTTTTTTATTTCAAACCCAAATCAGCAATTTACCGTGGGCCACCCTGTACCTAAGCTTCAATATTTTGTTTGTCCCATCATGCAACTACTCCCCCCCCCCCCCCCCATCAAGCGCCGATCCCAAACAATGCGAATAAGAATAATCTTTTACTTACGATTTCGAGAATCCTTTTTAGGATCATTCCAAGGTTGAATTTCAGCTCGTCCAAAAACTATAAAAAATAAATTGCCGGCCAAATATATAATAGCTGTGATTAAGAAGACTATTTCCCATTGAGTAGCACTATTCTAAAAAAAGAAAGGAAAATTTTGTTAGCTTTACAGAGAAATTAAAACTATTATTTTGCCTAAACTTAAGCACAAACACATCTCGAAAATTTGCTATTTTAAACGATATATTGACTGGCTAATGAACAGTCTATTTGAGCGGTGATTGGAAAAATTCCATTTTTTTTTTAACTGATTGCATAGGCCTGACCAATGGTCGCATGCAACCAGCAAAAAGAGCAGGAAGAGGATGAAGGAACTCAGCTAGGGGATTTAAAGAGATGCTTATGATATGAATGAGTGGAGATTTCGGGGAAGGAAGGTGGACCCAATCGTCGGAGCTCAAAGGAAGATTGATATTGATTGACTAATTCTTTTAGTCACACATTTAATGACAAGATGATCGCAAAAAACGCGCGCTCCATCTTTACATGCGTGGGAAAAAATACAAGAAAATGGCATTTTTTCTATTTATCCTTTATGTTGACTTTTCGTTCTTAATTTCGTTTTCAATAATTTTATAATTGAAATTCTGATTTTTTCCAGAAGTGCGAGATCTCGATTCTCGGGGGCTCTGGAGATGTTCTTCACCAAAGACGAAACAACTTCAAATGAGTAACCTCTCTTCTTTTTTTTAATGTTGTGGTGGGGGGAAGGACCCCCCCCCCCGTTGGTGTGTTCTTTTTGGGGGGTGGGTGGGGGAGGGGGGGGGAGGAATTTTTTAATGGCTTTTTCGGCATGGGAGGCCATTTTAGACCCCTGGAAGAAGAATTAAATATAAATACTACTTACTTTTTCTAATACTACAACATTATCCACAATAAGAGGTCCAAGAATGCTAAAGATATTAGCGACTCCGTTGGTAATTCCCATCATAGATCCTGCGAATTTTGGTGATAAATCTATATGATTTATATTAAAACCCACATAGGTGGCTGAATTGACGCCCACGGCAACCGTGAGAAGTGCAATCACGGTGACTTTATCGTTATCAAGGAAATAAAGGCAAATAAATACTATTCCAGGAATCCAATGACCTGAAACAAATCAAACATTGTAATAATAACTCAAATACTTTATAAAATACTTTAAACCTACCAATTGAGTTGAAGATTTTTCTAGAAACTGACAATTGAACAATTTTTCTAGAATTAATGAAATCAGCAACAAATCCAAATAGGAAACTTAAAACCCACATCACGAAATAAGGCAAAGCAGACAGCAATCCATTCTAAAAAAAATATTTATTATTATTAAAAAAAAAAAAAAAAAAATGAAATTTAACAATAATTGGTTCAACTTACAGAAGACATTTCTGTATTTAAAACATAAAAGAGATATGTTGGCAATTCTGTCATCAGAGTCCAAAATCCCCAATTTTGAGTCGAGTGAGCGACAATAATTGCCCACATAGGAAGGGAAGTCATAATACTTAAGTAAGGAGTTGCTTCCTTTACCTGGAATTCAAACAATTTACATAAATTAATACATTTTATAAAACAAATTCTCTTTGCTTTTTTTATATGTGATAAATTGAAAATTTGTGAATAATATATTAGCTTAATGTGCATCCATTAAAAACCTGATTAAAATTTTTTTTGTTTTAGATGGAGATATGAGCGGAAAAAGAATTCAAGATGTGAACATTCCTCCTACTGTGTTCTAAAAAATAACTTCCGTTATGCGCAGAGACAGGACTCGAACCAGGGCATCTCCGAAAGTGAAAAGCCCTAGTTACAGTCCAGGAGATGCACTGTCTATAAAGGTGGAATTCCGAGCAACGCGACAGAGCGGCAGCGTCAATAGCGTCACTGCAGCCGCGACAGTGTCGCGCTTGGGGCTTCCGATGTCGGTGTCAGTAAACAAGCGCGACCTATTGTCCTAACCTAAAAAATGTTAATCCTGAATTAATCTATCAATATTTCATCTTCATTTTGGTTGAAGGCCACCATTTTGTTCATTGTTTTGTTATGACAACGCTCCGCGGCAGCGACCGATCGAGAACAAACGCGGCAGGGTCGCTGCCGCTAGAGCTGCAATGACGTCACGGCAGTGCCGCGGCGTCTGTGTCGCAACACTCGAATAGCCTTTCATTTATTTACACATGACATGTACTGTCGCTCTGCCGCCGCGTCACTGTCGTGGCGTCAGTGACGCTCTGTCGCGTTGCTCGAAATTCCACCTTAAAAAAAGTGTATATACAAAGCCAGCATTGGATAATGTTTTAATCTTTCATGATTATTTTAATCCCACATAAAAATTGTATTATTTCTTATTTATAAATCTAAGAGGGCTTAGAGAAATTTTTAAATTCCTCACTTGATGCTGAGTTGGGTGCAGATGTGCAACCGTTCAAACTCTGCACATTTTGATTTGGCATCGATTATGGCCAAAAGTTGCATAATCAATGTATATGCGTTGCCAATTACTTTCTGGTTCTTCCCGTGGATGTAGGGGTGCCCTAGGTGGGTTATTTTGAATATTCATGCATGCTGGACACGCACCCACAAGACGTTCAATATCCCTGTCGATATTTTTCCAAAAAACGTAACGACGGGCGAGCTGCTTCATTTTTTGATATCCTGATATGCGTGCGATGAAGTTGTTGTAATATAGGAACTTGTTATTTTTGACAATTCGATGTGTCCTGAATATAATAGGGGTATTCATGATCTTGCGTTTTATCCTAAATGTCCTAAATCGTAAACAGTTTAGCACAAAAGTTAACGAACGGAGCAAAAATAAATTTGTCCTATGTCATATTTGATGACTAGTGGCGCTCCTAATCGGTGAAATCGAACAACATTCATAACCTACTAAAAGTCTTTTTCTTTTTAAAATTGTCTCACATATCTCATTCATTTTTATTTTTAAATAAATAAATAAGAGAAACAAACAAAACAACACACTAAACACTTGAAAACAAAACACAAACTGCACAAACACTTTATAGGTTAGAATATAACTTTGACATTTCTAAAGGCGGGAATCGATTTACAACATACGACACCGATATAAGAGACCTGTGGCCGTCGTATGTACTATTTAGCAATACGAGAGATGTCGTAATCGTATACTCAAATAAGACATAGGAGACTTTTAAGACGATAGGACGTCGTATATACAAAATCATGAATACCCCTAATATTATCTTTGATGGTTAACTCTAATTCGAATGAGCTTTCTTCTTGTAATTGTCGTAAGATTTGTGAAAGGTATTCATCTTGCTTTGTTTCTTCACGAATGGATTCGAAAGTGATCTCTGGTGGAGATATGATTAATATTGATTCTTCATAAAGTCGATGATGAACTTCCTCATCCATAGCAATGTCAGTGCCAGGAAGAGATTTGATTGGAGCTCTTGATAGACAGTGGCATTAGTGTTGTCCGAGCCCTTCTTGAACACAATTTCATAGTTGAATCCTGATAGGAACGCTGCATACCGTTGTAAATAAGCTGACGACATTTCCGGGAGTTTTGAAGTTTAATGGAAAATTCGTGCCAGAGGTTGGTTATCTGTGTAGAGTTTGAATGGGCGGACGAATAAATATTGATAGAAAATGGACTTCTTTAAAAACAATAGCTTTCTGTCTAAGTGAGAAAGATTTTGTTCTGCCTGTGTCAAGGAACAAGATGCTAATGCAATCGGGCGTTCTCGACTCGTGAGATAATATTCCCCCGGTACCGGTAGGGCAGCAAGTTGGCCCTGAAGTTCGGGATTGAATGACATCAGCAGACGGTCAATTGAAATTTCTTCTTTTAAATGAATGAATGCAGCTGCTTCACTTTACATGGGACTGTGCATTTGAATTTGATGTTCTTTTTATTAATATATAGCCGTTATTGTTGAAGAGTTAGGTATAAAGCGTGAGTAAAAAGTTACGAGACCTAGAATGGTTCGGACTTCGTCGATTGATTTAAACTTTGGCATCTCTTTGAATGCTGTCACCTTTGAAGGAGATTTCGAAATCTTATTGAATTCAATAACATGTTCCAAGAATTCGATTTCATTTTGGAATAATATACATTTGCATTTATTAAGATGTAGATCATATTTACGCATTTTATAAGGTTTGATTTGCATTCTTCCAATGTTTCTCCGTGGATCACAATATCGACGAAGTAAGCTTCGCTTTTAGGAATGTCTAGTAAAATTTGGTTAATGATCCGGTTAAATTCAGAGAGGGCTGTTTTAATCCCAAGGATTTTGTACGTTAGTAGAGCCGGCAAAAATAACGGGAGCTGAAATGTCTTTTATTTTTCGAATAGGGTAATGGGAACTTATAATTCATTCAGTGAGTGACTCCCGCTTAATAGTCGACACCCAATTCCACCATCTGCTTTTGTAATGACGACTAATGGTGATCTCCAGTCGCTGGTTTCTGTTTTTGTGATGATACCTGCGGCTTCGAGCGAATCAAGTTCTCTCCCCACACGGTTGGAAAGCGCGTTCAAGCGCGGACCTTAAAATTTGGAACGCATTCGCATTTTTTCTTCTGAGATATCTTCCATATCTTTAAATTTCTTGTCAGGCCTTTCCTACTAACAATATTATTTTTAGTATTTTTCCTTAAAAGACTTTTATATACAAACACAAGTCTTAAGATCGGGCCCACAAGTTAATTCCATATAAATTTTTTGTTTCATTTTACATTTCTTTATCTCTTGTAACTCTATATTCTTTTGAAGTATCCTCTGATAAAATTCAGGTATAATAAATAAAAATTTGACAAAACACTTATCAGCCAGGAGATAGATAATATGACACATTCGATGAACAAACAATTGTTTTCAAAGGCAAACACTCTCAAAACCCAACAAATACAGCATTAATTTTTTTGTATATATACCCTTTGAAAAAAAATCCTTGAAAAGGATCCTATCTGTACCTTAATTAATTTGTTTGAAATGTTTCATAGTTCTTAATTCACTTTTTGTATTTACTGACAAATTCATCAAATAGGCAATAGTGATTAAGATGTCCAAAGGGCAGTATATACTTTTAGTTCAAATGACACTCAAGGACAATTACAAAATGCTTCTCCTGAATTGTAAATATGAATGATAGACAGACTTATTTAATAACGAGGGTTATTTTTATTCCATTAAATAAATTCCTTTTATTGTAATTTAAATAAAAATAATCTTATAACAAAATAAAATTACCTCTTCTTCATTTCTGGTATTTTTAAGATTAGTTTCAATATATGTCCTCTCCTCTTGTGAAATATATCTACTTTCTGATGGAGAATTGGCAGCGAAAAAAAACCAGAAAACTGCCCAAACAATTCCAAAAAGTCCAATCAACCAGAAACAAGAAGGCCATCCAATTGACGAATCGATTAGCGCGCCAGAAACGATTAGAGAAATTATAGTTCCTGCCTGGCCACCTGAAAAGTAATTTAAACATTTTAATATATACAGTATTTATTTACCCAGCAAGTTGAATGAATGATATGCGTTATTTAATAAATCTTGGCTTTTTTTTTTTAAACACTCACACTTTTTTCCCATTCACACTCACATTCACACACACAGTCTTTTCGGCAACTTATTTTTTTTTTTTTTTTTTTTGGATTGGGTGCATAAGGTCCGAAGACCTATAATGACCAATAGTCACATGCAGCCAGGGAGAAAATAAAAACAAAAGGAGAAGCATAAAGGGGAAACTCAACTGCGGGAACTGAGAAGATGCCTGTTGAGGTTAGACTTGAAAGTCTGAAGATTGTAGGTTTTGGGGAAGATAGACGCAGGGAGCTTGTTCCAATCACGGGAGGTCATGGGGACAAAGGAAGAATGAAATTGTTTTGTTCTGTTAGTCGTGATCTGAACAGCATAGGGATGCTGGGAAGATGCCTCTCTTGTGTTCCGTGAATATGTTGCATTGGGTGGGATAATTGATTTTAATTCGGCAGAGCATTGACCATGGTAATACCTGTAGAAGAGAGATAGTGAAGATACTCTTCTTCTATGATCTAGGTGACTTTATACGATAACCTTTATTATGAATATATATGAGACCATCAGCGCCAGAACGGCCTAACCCACATTTCACTTTCTTGGTTTTATATGCCTTAGTATCTATTAAATCATGAATTCTAGAGCAGTAGGCCTACTTTACTACTGTATTATGAGAATTACTGTACTACTCTGGAATTCACGATTTAATAGATACTAAGTCATAAAAGCAAAAAAGTGAAATGTGGGTTATTTAAGCCATTTGGTGTCCAAATGGCTTAAATAAAATCATCGGACTGTCTGGGATCCGAACCCTCGACCCTTGGTATACAAGGCACTCGCGCTCCCAACCACACCATGTCCGAGTGCAAAATCTTGGCTTGAGTAGCATGAACTTAAAATCACGCTTTGATTAATCTCACAACATTCCTGATAATTGATAAGATCTTTTAATCTTTGGTTTTCTCATTAAAGATTTTATGAATTATTTATGATGACATGATTGATAATGCATTTGTGATTGAAAGATAAAAAAAAAATTTCCATGAAATTTTGAAGATCATGATGATTCATTCTTTTGTTAAAAAAAATAAAAAAACAAAAATCAAAGGGCTACCGATAGATGAAAAAATAAACCATTCACCTGCAAACGTAATAGTAGAGAAGATGCCTTGTTCTTTAGCAGGTGCCCATAAAGAGAGCATTGTATGAAGAGAGGGAAAGAGGAATCCTTGGCAAAGACCCTGGATTACACGGCCGGCAATCGCGAGGCCATAATCGCCCCAACTAGCTAGCAAAGGAGTCAACATCGTCATTACAGATGCCAATGTCAGGGCAGTTAGTAGAAAGTATTTTACGCCATACCGATGCACAAGCCATCCCGCAGGAACCTAAAAAAAAAAAGAATAACTTATTAGGGTTAAGCTTTACTTGGCAAAATTCAACATATAATTCAAAATTAAATGATGAAGGGAAACCTATAAGTCTTTGTGTGGTTTTCTCAGTCTAGAAGATATTCCTTCTGGTTTTGTAAGCTTCTTGATCGCATTTTCTAGCTGTCTACTCTTGTTAACTCATTTTCTTCATTCTCATGTTTCTTCCCATTATACTGTATTTATTTTTAGATTTCAGAGCCAACATGGTTTTTCTATATTATTTTTTATTTATTTATTATCTCGTTAAAATAGATCGTTTTTTTTTCTATTATCTGCTTAATGAGTTCGTTTTAAAGACCTTTCAAGGTGCTGGTTGTGTGTAGGCTATAACTTTAATATAATATATATTGTGTTATTTATTTCATTCGTTTCGGCAATTGAGTTCAGAATTATGACCATGGAAAGCGATGGTGTGCATGCATGTGTAGCTGAAGGAAATTCTCGTCCGCTTATCAAAATGACAAATTTCTGAATTATGATCGACTGATTAGAACAATTTTGGCGATAGGATTTTTTGTTATCCGTACAGGCACAAGTAGAAAATGTGAAAAAAAATTTATATTCCAGGAGGAGTGGCTGAATATATATTGAGTAGTGAGGATATCCAGGCAGCCAAAAAACAATAAAGATAATTATATTTGTCTACGTTTCGGCCGATATTCCGGCCTTCATCAGGACTAATGTTGTTTGCCTCGAGCTTATAGAGGCTCTTGGCAACTCCTGACAATGTGTTTGAGTGAACATTCGTCGGATGGCATGACTTTTGGTTCAATAGTCATCACTATTGAACCTATTGTTAGAAGTTGCCAAGAGCCTCTATATGCTCGAGGCAAACAACATTTGTCCTGATGAAGGCCGGAATATCGGCCGAAACGTAGACAAATATATGAAATAAAGACAAATATAAATATCTTTATTGTTTTTTGGCTGCCTGGATATCCTCACTACTCAAAAAATTTATATTTTGTGTACAAAATTTTCTTTAGCTGTTATCAGGTGAAGTATTCACTTTGTAAAGCAAACATTAAGGTCTACTGGTGGTGGGCGCTACATAAGTTCAGATCCTGTTCCGGGATATTTATTAAATTTCTGTTTTTTATTCAGTTAATGCTTGCTTTACAAAGTGAATGCCAACCAGTACATCATCTGATGACAGTTGCAAAAATGTTGTAATTTTTGTTGTTAATTTGTATTATTTATCTATATATATATAAATGAAATGGGAAAAACGTATGTATAGTTGCTTTTTGAGGTTGTGGCTGGTGATGTGATAATAATGGAGGGATGGAGATATCAGCCAAATTGGAATGATCCAGATTCAATAAAACTCCCAGAATAAGACGTTTCGGCCTGAATTTATTTGGCCATCTTCAGTTATTGGGAATTATACACATAGTGCAAGTGCACATGTGATCAAACCGGGATTTATCAATAATAAAATTTTTTCGCTTCATACAAAATTATATGGCTTCTGTGCCCAAGCTCAGAGATAATTAATTGATTTATCTCTTCAGGCCGAAACGTCTTATTCTGGGAGTTTTATTGAATCTGGATCATTCCAATTTGGCTGATATCTCCATCCCTCCATTATTAAACGTATGTAGAGTAAGGTGGGGCAAAAGTCCGCAGTTTTTCTTTGGGAATTTTTTTGACCTTCCTATGAAAGATACAATAAAAATAGGAACATCCCCTGAAAGCCTGGTTAATTGGCTATCTTACATAATTTTTTTGGTTTCCACTTCGGTAGCATAAGAGTAGGAGAGGTATTTAAACAAAAATTTTCATTTGCGGACTTTTGCCCCACCGAGGGGTAAAAGTCCGCACTAGCGGGCAAAAGTCCTTAGGTGCAAACAATTGCTCCTGCAGCGAACAACCTCTCGAACCAGGGTATAAAAAAGACTTAATAAGAAATACATTAGGTATAGGTATGTTTTATGTATTTATTTTATTTATTAGAAATACACAATAGGCCTTATAACAATTAGTCCCCAGTAAGATTGAAGTTCATAATCTGCATAAACATTTCGGGTCGTGCTCGTTTCCCTAGGCTCATTAATCCGAGAAACTACTAAGTAGGGGTATTAGAAACCCAGAAAATACTAGGTAGGGGTATTAGGAACTCGAATACCAATGGGTGACATTTGTTCCATTGGGGATCCATTGGGACTTTTGCCCCGTCGAGGCCGCGGACTTTTGCCCCATTTAACAATTAGCTATTTTCATCGAAGTGTTACAAAAAATTTTTATTGTTAACTGTAGAGAAAAAAAAGGTTTTAAAATATTTATTTAGGGTTATCAGCTTGCAATCAAAGACATTAGACAGTTAGAAAAGTGCATGCTGGTACATGTTGCAACCATGAGAATTTCCATAAATATTAGATGGAAGGTGACAAAAACATAAATTTGCTCATTGTTAACAATCGGCTTCAAACACGTTATTGAATTTCGAATCATCGTCTGCTCTTGTTGTTAGCAACCTAACAAAGTTGTTTAGAACAACGCCAAGTTTAACGGGGATTTTAAAATGAGGATTCGGACTTTTGCCCCGTGCGGACTTTTGCCCCACCTTACTCTATATGTTTTATAGAAATCCACAATTTTCAATGAAGGCCGTCTTTGACCAAAAATCTTTTATTACTAAGATTCCCAGTACAATGATATGGCTATATCTTTCAGAAGCATTTTGCTTACAAATTGTAGTAGCCTATATATTTATTATATAAAATTTAGATAAAATATCGATAATTCAAATATCAAAGTGAGATAATCAAAACTAACTGGTTAAAAAAAAAACAAACAAAATATTGTTTTGAAATTATCTTCTTTGATAGATTAATAATTATTCATTATTTGCTTTTATAAAAATGTTAATATTTTTTATCTAGATATCAAAGATGTGGTGTGAGTTGTTATTCCACTCCTTATCAAGCAATCTTGATCTCTTCTTGGCGACGGCCTCCTCGAGAGGCCGATCCCCTAGTACTTTTCCTCCCCTCCACCTCCTCCTTCGCATTTTAAGACCATTTTCAAATTTTAAACTAGCCATAGTTTAAATTCTGAATGAAAAATAATTTAAATAAACAAGCCTTATCAAATTTTTGATTTCTTTTTGTTATCGTCCTGATATGGGAAATCCCTTGTAACTGATTTGATTGATTGATTAGTGATAGAGTTATCAAATACCAAGTCGTCAACATTTGATTTTATCCTCGACTCCAAAACTTGACCTTTTAAATATGTCTCCGCAAGCAACGAAAATTAATATTTTTTTAAATACACTCTTTTGCGAAACGATACTCATAAATTTCCCATTTCAGATAATTTTGCTGACGTAAAATTAAGAATTTAACGTAATATACATTATAAAACAATGAATATCCTTACAAGCCTATAAAATAAATTCTATGTTGTATTTGCCACACGTTTAAAAACACTTAAGGTTCCTATATACTGGAGGCTTATTTACCTGCGTAATGACATAGCCCCAAAAGAAACAGCTCTTAAGAAGGCCATCCTGGCCCCCGTCCTTCCAATATGTATACGTCGGGAAGCCGTTGGAGGCATCAGTGTCTGTCATTGCTACAATGGCAGTCGAGAGGTTCACTCGTTGAGCATAAGCAATGCCAACTCCAAAGAAGAGCAACGTTACTTGCACGTGTCGGACCCCAAACTTGAATTTTGTCGGCTCTGAAAGAAAAACAAAAAAAAAAAAAAAAAAAAATCAAAAATAGAAGACAAAAAAAAAATACATTTTGGAGAAGAGAAAATAATCCTTATTTATTCTCATTTTAAATAAAAATAAAGATTTGAATTCAATATTTTAAATGTTTTAAAGAGGGTCTACTCATCTTTGGATACAATTGGCACGGTACAAACAATGGAAAATGAACCAAGTGGGAAGCAGGTACGTAGTCAGGACTTATTTTCGGTGGGGGGAGGAGGTAAAAAATTGTAAAAATGGAGGGGCGAGGGGTTATTATAATTTTGTTCAATGATATTCATTTAAAGAGTGAACAACGAGTGTGCGTGAGCTAACGTCTCACAAATGAACAGAGTTCAAATTATACACATAAGCTCACATAATATGCTAAAAGTATTTATAATTTTACTTTCTCGTACCCTATATATGAAATATATAGAGAGAGAAAGTATTGCGATCATGTCAAAAATTCGATGTCCAGATTTTGATGGATATACATGTTTTGAGGTCCCCTGAGTCCAAAAAAAGTGGGTCCCGCAAATTGGTCTGTGTGTGTGTGTGTGTGTGTGTGTGTGTCTGTGTGTATGTGTGTGTGGACAGATTTTTAGCATGAAGGAGTTGAGCTACCGGATTGAAATTTTATATTTAACTTAGGTACCTTTGAAGAATCTCAAAATAAGCTTTTGAACAAAATCGGCCAAAAAGTACTAGTACTTTACTGATGTACTTTTTCAGTTTTTTTCGATTTTCTCAAAATTCCCTCCAAGGATTTTTTTTAAAATTCATAAATGAACTATTTTTTAGATGCTCTTTAAAATGTATATTCTCATTTTGCCGTTGAAATCTTCTGAAGACCACTTTACTCTTGTTCTTCATAGGAAAGATAGAAATGGTTGCCATGGTAACCGAATTTAAATCTTTTTCTTTTTATTAGATTAAAAATCAATTAGCCCACGGGGCGTGGTGTAGAGGTTAGCGTGCTAACCTCATATACCAAACGTCGCGGGTTCGGACCCCAGGCAGTCCGATGATTTTATTTAAGCCATCTGGATACCAGATGGCTTAAATAAAAATGCCTGGACCCTAATATATATAAATTCATAAATAACGGTTATCGTAAATGTCTTATATGGCCTGAGCTGCCGAAAAGACAGTGTGAATGTGTGTGTGAGTGTGAGTGTGAGTGTGAATGAGAAAAAAAGTGTGAATGTTTTTAAAAAAAAAAAAAAAAAAAAAAAAAAAAATCAATTATTATTTAAATTCCCATTTATTTTTATTTTATTTGTGTCTTTAATTGCTTAGGAGAAAACATATATCTCTCTCTCTCTCTCTCTCACTTGCAAACATTATCGCCTGTCTCTCCGCCTTCTCTCATAGGCCTAATGTTAATTTCCTATAGGGATTTGTATGTTAATTTCGATTCAAAAGGGGGTCCCCTTTGGAACTTTTTACGCATTTAAAAATTTTTTTTCCAATTCTTATGAAATTTTGTATTTATTTACGATTCTATATTGTGTATAAAATGTCCAAATATGAGATTAAAATTTTTGAAAAATAACCATAGTTTATTTCAAGCAGTCAACATTTAAAATGCAAGTTTGAAACAAAGGTGCTATGGGAAACTAAATATATCTCGACACAAAAAATCTGGTGTGACCAGCACGGTGCACAACTTTCTCTTACCGAAGGGTAAGAGAAAGTTGTGTGCTGTGCGCCAGTCACACCAGATTTTTTTAAAATGAAATCTGATTACGTACGTGCCTGGTGGGAAGCAGTTGTGTTGCAACTGAGGAAAGGAATATTGCCAGAGGCGCCCCTAGGGCTCTGTTATTTACACGTTTTACGTTTTTTAAGGAAGGAGTTGGAAGAGGATTTCGAATATTGGTATATCGAAATATGTGCTCTTTTTTGAATAAATTATTAACAAGTTTTGGCCACTTTCTGTTTTGTCACAATCACCATCAACTTGCTATGGAACACCCAAATTTATTCAACATTAGATTTCTTGTTGCAAAAACTAAGATTGCACTTGATGTCTCAAATCCATCATTTGTGAGATATTCTTGAGAGTTTGTCAAATATACCAATTTAACGTTTATCTTTGAAAATTAATTTTTGTTTGACCGGACTGAAGTTCGGTCGTTTTTTTTTTTTTTTTTAATTAGAAAAACTATTAATAAAAAAGTACATCATTAAAGAACTAGAACTCAAATGTTCCCAAAGACAAGACCTAGCGCAATTTCATATTGAAACAAATCGTTAGAGCTGTTTTCAAGAAATGGCGTGCTTACATATAAATATACTGTATTTATAAACAAACACATTGCTCTTTATAGGATAATAATTAAACTTTTGTTTGTAGAATTAATTTGATCAATTAGATCTCTTTATTAGACATTAAAGAGTTATACTTCAAAAAAAAAAAAAAAAAAAAATCAAATTAGAAAAACATGGTGTCCATAATGGTTTATTTCTGAAAATTAAAATTTTTTTTTCAAATGGAACATAATTTTAAATTCTACATAAAACAAAAGGGAAAAAAAATAGAAATGTATGCCCATTAACAATCACATGTTCATGCATTTCCATCGAAAAAAATAAAGCGCCAGTCACGAGGCCAGGAGTAAACGTAAACATTAGCCATCCCGACATTCGTTGTTAAGGAAAACCTTGACAAGAATGCTATGACCTCTCTTCTTGAACTATTCTCTGCAAACAAGAACTAAATAAAAATTTCACACAACTAGCACATTAGGACTTGACAAAATTTATTATATAGATTTAATCATAGGGGGCAAAATGCATATGTTTCCAAAAAAAATAAATAAATGTGGCCAAGGTACAAAATTTCCTCTCAAAACTTTAAATGAACGAGTTCTCTGGGGTTCTTGACTTGCATTCACTTTCAGGAAGGTGGGTCCGGCAAGGGCGGATCCAGAGGTGTTTTCGGGGGGGGGGGTAATTACCCCTTTACTCCCCCCCCCCCCCCTTGTATCTGCCCTTGGGGTCCGGGCGCTTGCGCTTCTCCATCTCATTTTGCATGCAGAAAAGTTCTAATTGAGAAGAGCAACTTCCAACTAAACACATTTTTTGTATTAATAATAAATAGATTTATATAATTTTTATGTGTAAATCTATAATCTTTATTACTTATGATAAGAAAGTAATAAAAGATGTAAAATTTCAGATTTGGCTAGAAAAACAAAATAATTAAAAAAGAATTGCGTATGAAATTCGAGTTAAGAGGAGATCTGAACTGAGGGACTATTATTTCACATCTTAAATTGTAGTGTACAGTACCATAGTGCGGAGACCTATTAATAAATACATGTACTGTAGGCCTAAGTCGACACAAAAAATCTGGGGTGACAAGAACAGAACACAACTTTCAATTACCGATGATTGTATGCTGTGCGATAGGTCACACCAGATTTTAAAAAGATTTTTTTTTTAAATAACATTGAATGAATGCACAGAACACGACTTTCTATTATTTCAGTTTGTGATTTTACTGCCACACCAGATTTTATTATGGCGACATATATTTATTTAGTTTCCGATGTAAAATTGATAAACATTTATATTTTAGCAACTACTTACTGTATTTCTTATCTTTCTTATAAAGTAAAGTGGCCTTTAAACAATTTTGAGAGAAAAATGAGAATATACATTTTTTTTAATTTATGAAATTTAATCAAAATCGTTGGAGCCAATTTTAAGAAAATCACAAAAACTGAAAAAGTACATAAGTAAAGTACTAGTACTCTTTGGCCGATCTTTTTCAAAAGCTCTTTGTTTCATGTCAGAAGAATATTTAACTTTTTTTTTTTAATTCACCTTTCCGGCTGCAGAGGCCATTAGGCTTTTAATTTTAGTTAGTGAATATATTAAATGTATAATACCGATGGCTACCGAAGGACGTTCTACACAAGGGCGGATACAAGGGGGGGGGGTAAAGGGGGATAATTACTCCCCCCCCCCGAGATTTGAAAAAAAAAAAAAAATGCTTTTTTTTCAAAAAAAAAATTTATTTTTAATATAAAATTTTAAAAATTAATCCGTAAAAATTTGTATTTATATTCTAGCAAACAAGTACAGAATGCGCCTTTAAATTAGCGAAATTAAGAAAAAATTGTGTGCTGTGCGACCAGTTACACTAGATTACCCCCCCCCCCCCTCCGAGAAACACCTGGATCTGGATCCGCCCTTGGTTCTACACGCTGATTCCTGTGGGTCACCAATCCCAAATATCTAACTTGAATATAAAATTTCAACCTCGTGCTCTTTTCGATTACATATACTGGTATATTGGTATATTAAATATTCGAAACTGATGGGTGCACTCAGATCACCAAAATAAAATTCAAATTAAAAAATATAAAGTTAAATTATTTCAAATATTCTAGTTGGGCGAAAAAACTATGACCTATATAATCAGGTACATGGAAAATAATTTAACATTTTCGAAACACCAATTCTTAATAAAAAAAACAAAAGAGAATTTTCTCGAATTAACAATTGTTAGTTTTATTCACTAATCTGTGAATTGTGTCCCAGATGTGCTCGAGATCTCTTTTCCAGTCTTGTTTAAGTTAATCCAACAAATATTTACTTTGTCATTGATACCATCGATGGAGATAACGAATCATTCATTGACTTAATGGAAATTTTAAGTGCCCAATATCTACAATACATATAACAAATCCGCGACGAACAAAAAAACAAACTAACAATTTTTCAGTGCATATCTGACACGTACGAATACACCCCCCTCCCTTATCTTAAAAACTATCTGTTAAAATACCGTAATAATATTTTGAGGAATTCATTTCAATTGAATTGGATACCAATCAATTGAAATAAGGAGAGTCGGGGTCTAAATGGCCGGAAAAGACCTTAACGATACAATAAGAAAAATACCATTTTGTTTTGCGTATTTTATAAATACATATAAATTCATTATATTATATTCTCTACCTATCATATCCACGCCACTTATATTCATTTATTTGTTTAATCTGGCCATTTCACAGGATATTAATCCCAATTAAGAAATGGCTCTGAATTAAAAAGAGATTACACTTATAATTAAAAATCAAGATACTTGAAATCAACACAGTCCCCTCCAACGAAGTTAAGTCCATACTGGGAGCACAAAGAAACCATAGTGCCCAGAGGAGCCCTCTCCCTATAAATGGTTCTTGATGACCCCACACAAAGAAGGCTCCTCTGTCTGGTGTTACAAGGAGGCACATGCACTCCCACCCGGGCCAATAGATCAGGCGAGTCAATCCTATGGTTCATTAACTTATACAAAAAAACGCAGAGTCGACATCTGTCTCCTCCCGAACAACTCCAGTAGTTGGTTATATGAGATATCGTAGGTGAAGTACCCAGAGCTCCTGAAGAAAAGAAGTCTCAGAAATCTTTTCTGAATTGCCTCTATGGTTCCAATTTGAGAGGCGGAGTGCGGATACCACACCGCTGGAAAAAATTCAAGACGAGGCCTAACGAGAGAGAAGAAGAGCGTTTTGATGGTATGCACGCTAGTGAATTCACGTGAAGACCTTTTGACAAAACCTAGCATTTTGTATGCTTTGTTGACAATCACCTCAATATGAAGATTAAAGTTTAATTTAATTTTAATATCTATATGTTCTTATGAGAATCAAAGTAAAATAAAAGAAAATTAAATTATATAACAATTTTTATTATTTTTCATTTGAGAGATTTAATTATTATATTAATAATTAATTAGTTTGGAAAGTTAACATTTAGAACCCATTCCTTCCTATCGGGGAAATTCTCAATATTTTTGAGCCCCCCATTTGGGGATTTAGGCCAGATTTTTCCTGAACTCTTCTTGAGAGTGCATTTCGAAATTAGGGGAAGTTGGTCAAACAGAAATAAGAAAAAATCTGGTGTGTCTGGTCGCTCAGCACACAACTTTCTCTTACCTTTGGTAATCGAAAGTTGTGCTCTGTGCTTGACACACCAGATTTTTTTTTGTGTCGAGATATATTTAGTTTCCACCGATATATTAAAATTCAAGAAGTAAAATTTATAAACATGGGAAAATATTTATATTTTGATATCATGGCAACCATTTCTCCAATCTTTCTTATGAAGCACAAGAGTAAAGTGTGCTTCAAACAAGTGGCGCGGGCCGAGGGGGCGCGTTAAAGAAAGGGGCGCCAACAACGTTTATTTTTACAAAAAAATTGTATTATTCATTGTAGTGAAGGCAAAAAATTAGAAGGAATATTTAAATCTAATGGATAATTATGGGCAGGAGCAGCCAATAAAAAAGACTTTGTATGCTGGTTCTAATCTCGGAGATGATTCGGTTCTTTTAATTTAAGAGCCATCCTAAGTCCTTACTAAAAATGCATATAATATTAACATTGTAGCCTATATATAAATTAACAAATTATAAAAACCTTATTATAACAAGGAGGTAATTTTTTTAGATATTATATAAAATTGCACGTCTCCGAGATTAGAGCCAGCAAATAGAGTCTTTTTTATTGACTGCTCCTGCCCATAATTATCCAGTTACATCACAATCACCACTTTCGAACAGATTTAAATATAATATTTTTCTCATTAAGTCGTCTGGTCTAGGAGGAGGGGGTGGCGTTGGAATTAGTCCAGGGGCGCAAGAATTTGGGGCGGAATTTTGGCTGTAAACAGATTTAACGTTGAATAAATATTTGATAAAATATAATTTTTTTTGGTAGGGGAACGCGAATTATAATTTTGGCCTCAAGTGCAAGTTTTTCTAGGTGCGGCCCTGCTTCAAGACAAAATGAGAATATACATTTGAAAGAGCATCTAAAAATAATTGATTTTTGAATTTTAATCAAAATTGTTGGAGCAAATTTTGAGAAAATCGAAAAAAATTGAAAAAGTGCATCAGTAAAGTACTAGTATTCTTTGGCCGATTTTGGTCAAAAGCTTCGTGTCACGTGGCAGAGGGGTGCCTAACTTAAATATAAAATTTCAACCTCCTAGCTCTTTTCGTTCTTGAGATATTTTGTTCACAGACAGACAGACCATGTCGCGAAAACCACTTTCTTGGATTCAGGGGACCTCAAAACGTGTATATCCATCAAAATCTCGTCAGCAATCGATGAAACATATCTACAATTTTAGAATTTTAGAGTAACACATACAAAATTTTTAAAATTATCGCATTATTTACGCACACGAAAAAATTATCATATTATTTTAAGCAGTCAAAAAAAGCGCAGATTAGATTTGGTATCGTGTCTCGAAAAAATTTATTTGTTTTTCAAAAGTTGGATTTTGTTCTTGGTACTCGAATTTACCTCTTCAAGAAATCACCGAATGTTTGATTTTACGTCTCCCTTTTAAAGAATAAATAAATTATACATTAAATATTAACTATTGAGATAGCAGCTTTATATTTATTCATTTATTTTTCCTTTTTTTTATTATTTTCAAATTTTATGGATACGATAAAGAAAGGAGATATCCATATGCGAAATAACAAATTCCCGCTTCCAATGCTATAATGGACAGAAATGAAACTGGCCCGGTTGTGATCAAACATAGTCAACTCACCGACATTTTCGGGTATTTGTTGTTTCTCAGAGGGATTCTCCATTGCGTTTGCGTTGGTTGTTGATTGGATGCGAACCTCGAGCCGAGTGACCAGCCAGCGGGCGACCTACCTCTTGACGTCGACTCCCACCATGTGCTCGCTCGAATTATTATCACCAGCCATTCATTATCATTCGCTTTTGTTCAATCACGTCGTGCCGTTAAGTAAATACAAAAAAAAAAAAAAAATTATTTTGATTTTATCTCCGTCTCAAAAAATGTAAACTCAATCAATCGGTTGGCTGCCATTCTATTTAAAATATTTTCTATAACAAACATCTTTAAGATTTCGTAAAGTATGAAATTATAAAAACTTTGCTAGTAAATAATTATCGCAATCTTATCACACACACCAAATGAAAGTAAAATTTAAATAAAAATCGAGCTATATCCTTTGGGCCTTCAAGTTCATTTTGTGACTATTTCACTCATTGAAAGACTTCTTCTGGAATTCAATGTTACTTTATCTTTCCTCATATATATGTTAATATATATATAGAGAAAGTATTGGATTCATGTCACAAATCCGATGTCGAGATTTTGACGGATATACACGTTTTGAGGTCCCCTGAATCCAAAAAAGTGGTTTTCGCGACATGGTCTGTCTGTGTGTCTGTGAACAAAATATCTCAAGAACGAAAAGGGCTAGGAGGTTGAAATTTGATATTTAAGTTAG
Source organism: Euborellia annulipes (assembly GCA_023213315.1). Classification (NCBI taxonomy): domain Eukaryota; kingdom Metazoa; phylum Arthropoda; class Insecta; order Dermaptera; family Anisolabididae; genus Euborellia; species Euborellia annulipes. The sequence continues at coordinate 46,273 of JAKCPI010013477.1, forward strand.
TCACCCCCATGGGACGTGACACGAAGCTTTTGAACAAAATCGTCCAAAGAGTACCTGTACTTTACTGATGTACTTTTTCAGTTTTTTTTCGATTTTCTCAAAATTTGCCTAACGATTTTTTTTAAAATTCAAAAATCAATTATTTTTTAGATTCTCTTTAAAATGTATATTCTCATTTTGCCATTGAAATCTTCTGAAGACCACTTTACTCTTGTACTCCATAGGAAAGATAGGAGAAATGGTTGCCATGGTAACAAAATATAAATATTTTCCCATACTTATAAATTTTACATCTTGAAAATCAAATGTACCGTACTGTCGGAAACTAAATACATGTCGACACAAAAAATCTGGTGTGACAAGCACAGAACACAACTTTCGATTAGCCAGTAAAAAGTTGTGTGCTGTGCGCCAGCCACACCAGATTTTGTATTTAAGCGATAGTGTTTATTATCGACACTCGTGAAAACAAGCCACACAATGCAATGCATAAACATAAATTTGGATAATCCAAGTTTTTGCCCTCGGGGCTTGGTGTAGAGGTTAGCGTGCTAACCTCGTATACACCAAACGTCGCGGGTTCGGACCCCAGGCAGTCCGATGATTTTATATAATTTGTTTAGAGTTTTTTTCGGCATCTAAGGCCATTTAGACCCCATCAAATGATTTGGTAGCCAATTCAAATGAAATAAATTTTTCTCGCTTGGGGCGGGAAGCGAACCCAGGATCCCTGCCATGAGAAGCTAATATCTTCTCTCTGAGCCAAGAGTCACGGGCTGAAGAAATTAAATAAGAGAAAGTAAAAAAAGAGGGATTATAATATAATCAACATATTATGTTGTGTCTCGCCTTCTATTTGAATAGATTCGACAAACATCATCTGTAAAAGTCTTAAAGACATTAATTCTCATTTTCAGGAGTATTTATTATTTTTAATCTAAACTATAACAAACAAATATTAAACAAAATGCAAACAAATATATGAATACAAAACAAAAGAGTTTTTTCAAAGAGAAGAGATAAATGTTGCATGCCCCTGAAAGTTAGATGTCCCGCTTTTCACTCGTGCATATTTGGTCACTCACATTCTGGGCGTTGCTTGCTTTTTTCATTCCTTCTCTCTCACACAAATTTTTAACAATTTTCCTGAGTATGTTTATTTGTTAGTTGGCCAAACGTCCCATGGCCGCCCGGGATCTCCGTACTTTCGTTTGCACCAGGCCACTGCACATTACATGCACTCTTACCTCTATATATATGTTAATATATATATAGAGAGAGAAAGTAGTGGATTCATGTCAAAAATTCGATGTCGAGATTTTGATGGATCTTCACGTTTTGAGGTCCCCTGAATCCAAAAAAGTTGTTTTCGCGACATGGTCTGTCTGTCTATGTGTCTGTGAAGAAAATATCTCAAGAACGAAAAGAGCTAGGAGATTGAAATTTTATATTTAAGTTAGGCACCCCATGGGACGTGACACGAAGCTTTTGAACAAAATCGAGCAAAGAGTACTAGTACTTTACTGATGTACTTTATCAGTTTTTTTTTTCGATTTTATCAATATTTAAAAGTGGATATTCTCTGGGTTTTAATTTACATCTTGAATTCTAATACACTGTATATCGGCGAAAATTAAATATATGTCGATACAAAAAATCTGGTGCGACCAGTCACACCAGATTTTTTTCTATTATTAATTAAGTAAAAAAAAAAACACGATTAATGCCAAAATGGCTTTTAAATGATTCTAAATTATAATAATAGTTGGACTGCAGCTAGAGTTCATTAAGAAAAAAATGCATTCTCATTTTGAAGATTATAAAATAATTTGTTGGAAAATTATCATTGGACAGAGTAATTAATATGAGAGGTACGGAGAGAGCAGATTTTAATCTACTTTCCACTTGGGAAATTTACAAGATGATAATAAAATTCCATTAAACAAAATGCAAATGAAAAGAGGGTTTAACACAATCACTGAGGTACCAGCTGATTAGTACGCGTATCATTTTTTACATTTGGGGCAAAATATAAAGTTAGCCTTACAACCGAATTGGGGGTCTGGTCTATAAGTGTCCAAGCCGACATCCAAAAAAAAAAACACTTAAATCGTGCACCTCTTTAAAAGATTGAATAATTTGATTAAAAAATCTTAATTAAACGAGTCGAGTTCCAAACGGAGCTTCACCCCCCCCTCCCTGGGAGCCCTTGTGTCTCGTGTGAATTTACTATAGATTTATAAATATAGTGGACCATATTCTTAAAGTATTGGTTACATGTCAAAAATTCGATACCGAGATTTTGATAGAAATACACGTTTTGAGTAGGGTTGGTCGAATCGATTTCGATTTTAATCGAAAATCGATTTTGAGCTTCGATTTTCGATTAAAATCGAAATCGATTCAGTGTTTTGAAAAATCGAAAAAATCGATTTTTGACGGCCGATTTTCGATTTTCGATTTTCCAACAAAGTGATTTTAGCGACATGATCTGTCCGTCTGTGTTCAATTTTAAGCTTGAAGGATTTGATCTATGAGGTTGGAATTTAAGTTAGACACCCCCTGGAGCGAGAAAATAAGCGGTTAATTAAAATTGGCCAAAAAGTACTAGTACTTTACTGAGGTAGTTTTTCAGGTTTTTTTGATTTTCTTAAAATAGCCCCCAACGATTTTGATTAAAATTCAAAAAATCAATTATTTTTTAGATGCTCTTTTAAAATGTATATTCTCATTTTGAAGTACACTTTACTCTTGTATTTCATAGGAAAGATGGAGAATTTGTTCCAATAGTAACAAAATATAAATATTTCCCCATGTTTATAATTTTACTTTCTCTTACCTATGTATATATGTAATATATATATAGAGAGAAAGTATTGGATTCATGTCAAAAATTCGATGTCGAGATTTTGATGGATCTTCACGTTTTGAGGTCCCCTGAATCCAAAAAAGTGGTTTTCGCGACATGGTCTGTCTGTGTGTGGGTGGGTGGGTGGGTGGGTGTGTGTGTGTGTGTTCAATTTTAAGCATGAAGGAATTGAGCTACGAGGTTGAAATTTTATATTTAAGTTAAACACCCCCCGGGACCGGAAAAATAAGCTTTTAATCAAAATCGGCCAAAGAGTACTAGTACTTTACTGATGTACTTTTTCAGTTTTTTTCGATTTTCTCAAAATTTGCTCCAACGATTTTTTTTTAAATTCAAAAATCAATTATTTTTTAGATGCTCTTTCAAATGTATATTCTCATTTTGCGATTGAAATCTTCTGAAGACCACTTTACTCTTGTATTTCATAGGGAAGATAGGTGAAATGGTTGCCATGGTAACAAAATATAAATATTTTCCCATACTTATAAATTTTACATCTGAATTCATATGTTCCGTACTGTCATGTCGGGAACTAAATATATAGTCGACACAAAAAATCTGGTGTGACAAGCACAGAACACAACTTTCGATTACCGAAGGTAAGAGAAAGTTGTGTGCTGTGCGCCAGTCACACCAGATTTTTAATCTTGAATTCAGCCCTCGGGGCTTGGTGTAGTGATACCAAATGGCTTTTTTTTAAACATTCACACTTTTTCTCATTCACACTCACACTCACACACACATTCACACAGTCTTTCGGCAACTTAGGCCATTTAAGACTTTGACGATAACCGTTGTAATTAATATATATATTGGGGGTTCAGGTATTTCTATTTAAGCCATCTGGTATCCAAATGGCTTAAATAAAATCATCGGACTGCCTGGGTCCGAACCCGCGACGTTTGGTGTAGGCACGCTACTTACTACGCCAAACTCGGGGGCTTCCCAAATGGCTTAAATAAGAATGCCTGGACCCCTAATATGTGTGTATTATCAATAACGGATATCATATATCGTAAAAGTCTTAAATGGTTTAAGTTGCCGAGAAGACTGTGTGAATGTGTGTGTGAATGAGAAAAAAGGGCGTTTTAGAAAAAAAATCTTGAATACAAATGTACATTAAGTTTACTGTCGGAACCTAAATATATGTCCACACAAAAATCTGGTGTTACAAGCACAGAACACAACTTTCGCTTACTGAAGATAAGAGAAAGTTGTGCTGTGCGACGAGTCCCACCATATTTTTTGAGAAATATAGAAGCTGATGTTTAGTTCTCTTGGTTTGTTAAAATTTACGTTATAACGTTAAAACTTAAGTTATAAACACTAGATATGTTATACCATATACAATGTGTTGGTTTTTAAAGAAGTTATAAAGACTGAATAAATTGATTAGGGCATCAGTAATGCAACGTTCTATTTTTCTTGTTCCACAAACCGCTTGGAAATCGTAAGCAGAACCTTAAAATCAACTTATGGGCATAGTGAAAGATTTTTTGTAAAAAAATCGAAAATCGATTAAAATCGATTTTTTTAAGGCAAAAATCGATTTTTTTAAAATCGATTATTTGGTTTCGATTTTAAAAATCGAAAATCGATAATCGATTCAGCCTCCGAATCTACCAACCCTAGTTTTGAGGTCCCCTGAATCAAAAAAAGGGGATTCCGCAAAATGGCCTGTGTCTGTCTGTGAACAAAATATCTCAAGAACGAAAAGAACGAGGGTTGATATTTTATATTTAAGTTATACACTCCCCTTGGCCTTGTAACACGAAGCTTTTGAACAAAATCGGCCAAAGAGTACTAGTACTTTAGGCCTACTTATGTACTTTTTGAGTATTTTACGATTTTCTCTAAATTTTCTCTTGATATTTTGAAAAAAATTAATAAATCAATTATTTTTTACCCTAGATGCTTTTGAAAATGAATATTCTCATTTTGTCTAAAAAATCTTTTTAAGCACACTTCACTCTTGTACTTCATAGGAAAGATAAGAGAAATGGTTGTCATAGCAACAAAATATAAATATTTTCCCTTATAATAACTTTTATTACATCTTTAATTTTAATATATAGGCGGAAACTAAATATGTCGACACAAAAAATGTACAAGTTTCAATTATCGAAGGTAAGAGAAAGTTGTGTGCTGTGCGACCAGTCACACCAAATTTTTATTTATTTTTCTTATGAATCATGAAAATAACTTAAATCGTTTGTTACTTTATTTATACAAAACCGCAACAACAATCTCTTGCCAACATTGTTAACTAATCTAGTAAGAAGTATTCAATTAAATTGATCGAAAAAAAACAACAACTTAAAACAGAAATGTCCTAGATAAATAAACAACTGACTATGCTCTACGATGCCCTCTTATTTAATGCGATCAATGCAACCTGCAAGCGGCTATGGGCAGTCATTTGATTGATATGTGTGATTAAGTGTCAAGCATTGGATTTTTTATGACTTCGATTATCTCGTTTTTGATAATAAACGAGTAGCAGCAATTGATGCTATCATAAAAGAATTTTGTATAAGCTCAGGTGACGAGATAATAGAAGCCACGATTCTGCAAATTGCTGAGTTAATGCTCTCTATCTATTTCCAAAAAGAATGAAAGCCTAATTCAATTTTTTCGTTCAAATTCGAAATTACGTTTAACTAATTTATTGACCATTGGATGCAAAATACTTTGGTGGGTTTACTGATAACAAATAACAAAATATAAAGCTTTTCTTATAGTATAGGCTACCTAGTAATCAAGTTGATAAAAAATAAAAATAAAAAATTAACCAGAGAGATGCTGAATTAATTAGAGAGTGAGGCAGGGCTGCCAAACGCGAAAAGAAAAAGGAGCATCATTTTGAGAAGACTTGCTTAATAAAAAATCTTATCTCTTATCAACTCGGGAGTTGTTATTAATTAAAAGTTCATGTAAACTCTAATTCATTAGTATTTGTGTTGTATAATTCAGGGCAGTAGCCGTGAGGGAGAGGGTTCAAACCTCCCCCCCCCCCCCCTCTTCCGAGAAATATGTCAATATTGTTGGAAATAATAATAAATATATTTTTTTTTAATACGTTTGGTATACGAGGTTAGCACGCTAACCCACGCCAAGCCCAAAGGGCAATAAATATTTTTTATACTCTTTATTGGTATAACATATAAAATTTATTCATTTGAGAGAAGGGGGATGACCTCCCGAAACCCGAAAAAATATCTGACTACGACCAACACCAATAGAATTGAAATAAAAAAAGTAATTCATTTCAGAAATTCTATATTATATAGAAATGGAGGACGATAGATGGTAAAAAACGTTGCTTAGAAAATAGTTCCTGGATGTACCGAAGCTGTAGGGCTCAAGGTGTTATTATTTATATAAAATTGTAAAAAACTAAAAAAGTACATCAGTAAAGTACTAGCTAGTACCATGAAGACTTGACGAAGACGAGCCGGAATGTCCTAACTAATTGCATATGCCATGAGAATCTTAACGAAGAAAATTTCCCAAAGATGAGACCTAGCGTAATTTTACTTTCGTACCGAAAATAGTATATATTCAAAATTTGAAAAAAAAATCGTTAGGGCCGTGCTTACAGACAAATACGTATATAAACATACATTGCTAGTTTAATAGTATAAGATAAGATAAGATTAAATAAAGGATTGAAGAGGAAAGAGAGGCAGGGAGCTCTATTAAATAAAACTCCTTTTACGCAAACGTTTCGGCGATAATCATGCCATCTTCAGTTGCATTGGAGTTTTTTAGTAAATAGAGTTATCCTATTCATAAGCTTATTAATTTTAAATAGCTATGTGTATAAATAACAATGTAAATAATTGCATATGATGAGAGTCTTTACGAAATTCTATTTACATTGTTATTTATACACATAGGCTATTGTAAAATTAATAAGCTTATGAACAGATTGTTGACAACTCTATTTACTAAAAAACTGCAATGCAACTGAAGATGGCATGATTAGATCAGCCGAAACGTTTTGCGTAAAAGGAGTTTTATTTAATAAAGGCTCCCTGCCTGGTTGCTTTATTCTTTTCCTCTTCAATCCTTTATTCAATTCTACACAGCCACTTTCTACATTAAACAAGATAAGATTAAAAATAAAGTTAAATATTGAATTAAGAAGCGGGCATGCAAAGGTAAAAATCTGCTAATTTTTCCATTTATAAGGCAGGATATTAAGTAGGGTCCAAGGCCATTTATTAAAAACCGAAGCCGAAGACAGAAGAAAAAGATTCGCAAGATATAATAACGCATTTTGAGACCTAGCTTACTACATGGATAAGAGTTATTTCACACAAACGAATTTTTTTTTAGAGTCTGTTGAAATTGAAATACTTTGCCTATACTATAACATGTTACATTGCATAGAAGCCTATAGACAAGAGAAAGTAAAAAATTGCATTCGTAAATAAAATTTAAAAACTTTATCAACTTTAAACAATTGAAATCTATAGATAGCATAGCTAATTAAAAAACAACAACAACACATTATTCGAGGTTTTATCAATAGATGGCAATAAGAGTATCATCCACTTTGGCTATTGCTTCCTATGGCGTATGTTATTCCCGAAGAAAAGAAAGAAGACTATGTATTCTCATCTAGTAAAGAGATGAGCCTCGGGGGAGGCCACCCAACTCGCGCGCACACATACTAGCATAGGTAATCCTAGACGTTGTGTGGCCAAGCATTTGACGCATTCCATTAAATTAAGTCTGTTCAGAAGGCCTGAATCCATTCAAGTTCTTTGTGGAACCATGTCTACTGTATGAGTGTATGAGAGAGAGCGAGGGAGATACTTTCTTCTCGTTCATGATAGTGTAATTAAAAAAAGAATAGTTAACGAAGTTGCAAAACTTTTAGTATCAAAAGTTAGGAAGGAAGGCAGGTCAATATAATGCTGAAGAACCCCTTTGATTGCTCATCTCAAAAACAGAATGCTGAATAAAAGAACCCTAAAAGCTAACAACATCCTATACGAACTCCAAACATCTCACTCTGTCCAGAAACCAAAACTCAGCAATAACCGAAAGGGAAAAACACTCTTTCGAACTATCTATCCTGTAGGTATCTCACTCTACGCTCACGTAAATGTTAATACAGACTTTTGATGTAGTTAGTGCACTCTGCATTCAGCTGTAGATCTCGTCGGCTCTGATCAGATCAATCCTTCAGGTCTTGGATCTTTAATGGAAGCTTCTCTTATGATTCTCGAAGGCGATTAGTCGACTCCTAAAAAAAAAAAAAAAAAAAAAATTGAAATAATTTATGTCTAAGTGCAAAGGAATTTCATATTAATAAAGAAGAAATCAGCGAACTTTCAAAGAACTGGTCGCCGAAAATGAGCATCATTGATCACTATCAATATTTAGATCAGGGCAGGAACTAGGAGATTTTTTTAGAGAGGGCAAAATTTAATTTGCCGCCCCCTCCTTTTAAAATTTTCTATACAAAATTCATATCATTTTACCTTTTTTTAGTAAATCTTCTTTAATTGCCGCCCCCTGATGCCCTGGACATGCCTCCACTGCCCCCTCCCAAGATCCGGCCCTGATATGTGCTCTATTCTATTTGTCCTACTGGATCTGAGGGGGGGGCAGGGGGGCATGTCCCCGGGCGGCAGATATCAGGGGGCCGCAATTAAAGAAAGATTTACTAAATAAAAGGTAAACTAATATGAATTTGGTATAAACAAATTTAAGGAGGAGGCGGCAAATTAAATTTTGCCCCCCCCCTAAAAACCTCCTAGTTCAGGCCCTGGCACATATTGCCATTTGCAATTAATCTAAAAATACCCAGCCATCTCTCGCTGTAAGAGTTGGTTATTATAAAGAATCAAGAAAGAAGAAATGTACGATTTAATAAATCAGATATTTAAAAATTTTGCATTGCAACTAGAAATATTCTAAACTGGGAACAAACTTGCTCGCCTAAGCCGAGCAAGGGGGGTCCAGGGGGCGACATATTGTTGGCACGCAAAAAATTAAAAATTTTTTAAAAAGTATTTATCAATTTTTCATTTATTTTAAAATAATCCTCGCCAAGTTATATTGGGCATATACAATTGTAAGTGGCTCAATCATGTTAATGTCCAAAAATTTCAATTTTTCGCATACCATGGACAGAGAGTGAATGACATTTTTTTTTTTTTATTACATTACCTTTCTTTTTAATAGAAAGTTTATTTTTATATTTAAATTTATAGATAAAATACTTATCTTAAAATATTATTAAAAGAAAAATATTTAAACCAGTTAATACCCCAACCTTAATAGAAGCTCTGAAGATAGTCCCATGTACGACCGAAACGTCGGATCTGGTTTGATAATAAATTGAAATATAACTAGCTGTTTTGCTCATTTTTTCTACCTATTTGAATATCAACATACTTCAAATAAATACATAATAAAAGGGTCTCCTTTTGTGATGATATTTGTTACATAATTGAATTAAACAAAAAAAAAAAAATATATATATACACCTCTATACGAATTATTGTAAATTTTTGCTTAGTGTGCGTGCACTTGCAAGGGGACGGATGAGGGTTGGGGGATAGGTAGGGCAAGGATTGGGGTAGGAGGGCGAGGGGAGGGGGGGCGCTCGTGTTCACTATCGATCTGCGCGCCTCCCCGGCCACATTCGAGAACTAACAGCTAACGTAGCAGAGCCAAAGCGCAGAACCGTTGAGCGCAGTGTGCAGAGCGTTTCATTTTTCCTCTCTCTCCTCTCCTCTCTTCTTCTCTCTCTCTCTCGCTCTCTTCTCATTTCACCACAAGTGATGTGTGTTTAACAATTAAAATTACAATAAGTGCATTGCGGATCCGTTGCAAGGGATCCGAGACTTTTTTATTCAACTTTTTAATCAACAGTAAAAATAAGCAAAAAAAATTTTCTACATCATGTCTTCTGAGGAAGAAGTTGATGAGTGAGTAATTAAATTTTATTTATTTTTCTTATTAATAGTAAAAGTAGAAACATAAATGATTCGGTTCCTGGTCAAATATGTTATATATACATATACCAACATTAAGACAATCGATTATTATCTCCAATAATTAAATTAAATTACCTCCACCTTTTGGAAAAGCTCTCACTTATTGATCGAATCAATCAATCAACTTTCCTATTTTTAATTTTTAAATCCTTCTCTTTCCCATGCGTAGGTGTTATTTTTTTTAGTTTTGGAAACAAAATTTATGAGGATGGTCTGATACCAAAACCGATACATCTAAAACTCAGAGGGTGTTTGTGACAAATGAATGTGGCATGTCAAGCGGTCAGCTTTGTGCTAACGATCTCTTAGTTAAAAATATTGAAAGCTTTCAATCTTGGATAATATATTGATTTGAATAACTTTTTTTTATATTAAAATTACATTTTTAGATAGTAACGTTTAACTTCGAAGAGGGTGTCGTTTTAAAAACTAAACGAATCTTTGGGGGCGTAAAAACCCTTCAAATAAGGAACATTTCCTGCAAGAAATTATTATTTACTTTAATCTTGTTTCTTTTTCTTACATGATGGGGCGAGGAGAGGGGGCAAATTTCTAATACAAGGCCCTAGGGCTTGGTGTATTTGGTAGCGCGCTTGTCTTGTATACCAAGGCTCGCGGGTTCGAATCCTAGGCAGTCCGATGATTTTATTTAAGCCATTTGGATACCAAATGCCGAAAAGACTGTGTGTCTGTGTGGGTCAGTGTGAGTGTGAATGGGAAAAAAGTGTGAGTGTTAAAAAAAGCCATTCCTTATGACAACTCCTTGTCTAATGAATTTAGTCCGAAACACCGTGGGAAAGAGACTTCTGTTTGATTTCAAATCAACCTAGTCAATCAATATAAAGTTAGACAAATCTTTACAATATGTCCGAGGGCGTAGCTGACCTGTCAATCATACAGGGGCTCACGTCACGGGACAGAGCGAGGAAAAAATATTGCACTCTCCCCTCCTCAATCCTGAATGAATTCAAGGTTTGATCGGCAAAATTAATAAATGTATTAAGAAATTTCGTTAAAAAAAAAAAAAAAAAAATGTTATTAGGCGTTGACATTCATTCTTTGACGCTATTTAAAAACGAAAAATAAGCTTAAAAAAAAAAAAAATGAAATATTTGCGTAATTTAATATCCCCCCCACCCAGACAAAAAATCCGAATTAACAAATTATTATTTTTGTTCTTATCAAGTGATTAAAATATGTTTATTTTGATTTTTTTGCTTTTTGCCAAGGCTGCAGCTGTTTTATAGAAAGGGTCGATATCATTTCAAGGTTGTTTTGCATAATTCATTTTTTTTTTTAATTTAATTTAATTAAAATGAATTTATTCTTAGAAACTTCCGCATTTTTATTTACGCT
>JAKCPI010013478.1:0-10860 GCA_023213315.1 Euborellia annulipes
ATCAACGTCATCATCTATATCTTTGGAATCGACATATAGAATTTTTGCTTTAGGATTTATAAATTTTGGTTGAACCATTTCATATTTATTACCCAACTTATCCGAGATAGAATTTTTTTAATTTGTCCAAGGAATCAGAATTGTCACACCCCTATGACTACAGCACCTTTTTTTACATTCTTTTAACATACTAACTCCGATAGATAAATCGGAAGGGTCAACTGAGTTTATAATTTCACTTTTAGTCTGCTTACTCTCTTGTATTGATTTGGGTTTCACAATAACAATTGATTCATTATCATTCGAAAATGATTTTGAAAATTCATTTGGATATAAATGATTATGTTTCTTTCTAAGTTCAACCCTTAACAATTTAATCTCCTCCCTCATCTTAATATTATCTTCCTGGAGCAATTTCACAATTTGTAAGATTTGGCTCAAGAGAGGGTCTTTCTTTGATTTTGGAGGCATTATTTACTGTATTAAACGTACAGGTGTGTGTCGGCGAACAGACAAAATGCGCCAAGCAACATCATCTGTAAAAGTCTTAAAGGCATTAATTCTCATTTTCAGGAGTATTATTTTTAATCTAAACTATAACAAACAAATATTAAACAAAATGCAAACAAATATATGAATACAAAACAAAAGAGTTTTTTCAAAGAGAAGAGATAAATGTTGCATGCCCCTGAAAGTTAGATGTCCCGCTTTTCGCTCGTGCATATTTGGTCACTCACATTCTGGGCGTTCCTTGCTTTTTTCATTCCTTCTCACTCACACAAATTTTTAACAATTTTCCTGAGTATGTTTATTTGTTAGTTAACCAAACGTCCCATGGCCGCCCGGGATCTCCGTACTTTCGTTTGCACCAGGCCACTGCACATTACATGCACTCTTACCTCTATATACTATGTTAATATAGTAATATATATAGAGAGAAAGTATTGGATTCATGTAAAAAATTCGATGTCGAGATTTTGATAGATATACACGTTTTGAAGTCCCCTGAATCCAAAAAAGTGGTTTCGCGACATGGTCTGTCTGTCTATGTTTCTGAACAAAATATCTCAAGAACGAAAAGAGCTATGAGGTTGAAATTTTATATTTAAGTTAGGCACCCCATGGAACGTGACACGAAGCTTTTAATCCAAATCGGCCAAAGAGTACTAGTACTTTACTGATGTACTTTATCAGTTTTTATCAAAATTTAAAAGTGGATATTCTCTGGGTTTTAATTTACATCTTGAATTCTAATACACTGTATATCGGCGGAAATTAAATATATGTCGATACAAAAAATCTGGTGCGACCAGTCACACCAGATTTTTTCTATTATTAATTAAGTAAAAAAAACACGATTAATGCCAAAATGGCTTTTAAGTGATTCTAAATTATAATAATAGTTGGACTGCAGCTACAATTCATTAAGAAAAAAATGCATTCTCATTTTGAAGATTATAAAATAATTTGTTGGAAAATTATCATTGGACAGAGTAATTAATATGAGAGGTACGGAGAGAGCAGATTTTAATCTACTTTCCACTTGGGAAATTTACAAGATGATAATAAAATTCCATTAAACAAAATGCAAATGAAAAGAGGGTTTAACACAATCACTGAGCTACCAGCTGATTAGTACGCGTATCATTTTTTACATTTGGGGCAAAATATAAAATTGGCCCTAAAAGCGAATTGGGGGTCTATAAGTGTCCAAGCCGACATCCAAAAAAAAAAAAAAACACTTAAATCGTGCACCTCTTTAAAAGATTGAATAATTTGATTAAAAAATCTTAATTAAACGAGTCGAGTTCCAAACGGAGCTTCACCCCCCCCCCTCCCTGGGAGCCCTTGTGTCTCGTGTGAATTTACTATAGATTTATAAATATAGTGGACCATATTCTTAAAGTATTGGTTACATGTCAAAAATTCGATACCGAGATTTTGATAGAAATACACGTTTTGAGGTCCCCTGAATCAAAAAAAGGGGTTTCCGCAAAATGGCCTGTGTCTGTCTGTGAACAAAATATCTCAAGAACGAAAAGAACGAGGGTTGATATTTTATATTTAAGTTATACACTCCCCTTGGCCTTGTAACACGAAGCTTTTGAACAAAATCGGCCAAAGAGTACTAGTACTTTAGGCCTACTTATGTACTTTTTGAGTATTTTACGATTTTCTCTAAATTTTCTCTTGATATTTTGAAAAAAAATTAATAAATCAATTATTTTTTACCCTAGATGCTTTTGAAAATGAATATTCTCATTTTGTCTAAAAAATCTTTTTAAGCACACTTCACTCTTGTACTTCATAGGAAAGATAAGAGAAATGGTTGTCATAGCAACAAAATATAAATATTTTCCCTTATAATAACTTTTATTACATCTTTAATTTTAATATATAGGCGGAAACTAAATATGTCGACACAAAAAATGTACAAGTTTCAATTATCGAAGGTAAGAGAAAGTTGTGTGCTGTGCGACCAGTCACACCAAATTTTTATTTATTTTTCTTATGAATCATGAAAATAACTTAAATCGTTTGTTACTTTATTTATACAAAACCGCAACAACAATCTCTTGCCAACATTGTTAACTAATCTAGTAAGAAGTATTCAATTAAATTGATCGAAAAAAACAACAACTTAAAACAGAAATGTCCTAGATAAATAAACAACTGACTATGCTCTACGATGCCCTCTTATTTAATGCGATCAATGCAACCTGCAAGCGGCTATGGGCAGTCATTTGATTGATATGTGTGATTAAGTGTCAAGCATTGAATTTTTTATGACTTCGATTATCTCGTTTTTGATAATAAACGAGTAGCAGCAATTGATGCTATCATAAAAGAATTTTGTATAAGCTCAGGTGATGAGATAATAGAAGTCACGATTCTGCAAATTGCTGAGTTAATGCTCTCTATCTATTTCCAAAAAGAATGAAAGCCTAATTCAATTTTTTCGTTCAAATTCGAAATTACGTTTAACTAATTTATTGACCATTGGATGCAAAATACTTTGGTGGGTTTACTGATAACAAATAACAAAATATAAAGCTTTTCTTATAGTATAGGCTACCTAGTAATCAAGATGATAAAAAATAAAAATAAAAAATTAACCAGAGAGATGCTGAATTAATTAGAGAGTGAGGCTGGGCTGTCCAAAAGCGAAAAGAAAAAGGAGCATCATTTTGAGAAGACTTGCTTAATAAAAAAATCTTATCTCTTGGTATCACTAATCAACTCGGGAGTTGTTATTAATTAAAAGTTCAAGTAAACTCTGATTCATTAGTATTTGTGCAGTAGCCGTGAGGGGAGAGGGTTCATACCTCCCCCCCCCCCCTCCTCCGAGAAATATGTGTTAAAATTTTCAATATTGTTGGAAATCATAATATTTTATACTTTTTATTGATATAACATATAAAATTTATTCATTTGAGAGGAGAAGCGGGATGACCTCCCAACCCCAAAAAAATATCTGGCTACGACCGACACCAATAGAATTGAAATAAAAAAAGTAATACATTTCATAAATTCTATATTATATAGAAATGGAGGACGATAGATGGTAAAAACGTTGCTTAGAAAATAGTTCCTGGATGACTGAGCTGGGGCTCGGTGTTATTTTTTTATATAAAATTGAAAAAACTAAAAAAGTGCTACATCAGTAAAGTACTAGTACCCGAATTTTCCCAAAGATGAGACCTAGCGTAATTTTACTTTCGTACCGAAAATAGTATATATTTAAAATTTGAAAAAAAAAGAAATCATTAGAGCCGTTTTGTAGAACTGATGTGCTTATAGACAAATATATAAACATACATTGCTCGTTTAATAGTATAAGATAACATCAAAGACAAAGTGGAGGAAGGCCGTAATACAGATTAAAGACGAAATAAAACAAGACTTCCTATCGGCCCGAATTATTTATTTTTCGTTTCGGGGACTAAACGTCACCCAACTTCAGAGCAAAGGTGTTAAAAAAATTCTTAGCTCTGCCTCCTTCAGTTGTTAGGTAAGTTAGTATGTTAGTTAAAGTTCTCTGATGGTGGCTCAGGGTATGTACACGCAGAGGAATTTGTATAGTATAAAATATACTAACATTCTAACTTACCTAACAACTGAAGAAGACAGAGCTAAGAATTTTTCAACACCTTTGACCCGAAGATGGGTGACGTTTAGACCCCGAAACGTCGATAGAGGAAAAAATAAATAATTGGGGCCGATGGAATTCTTGTTTTATTTTGTCTTCAGTATAAGATAAGATTAAATAAAGGATTGAAGAGGAAAGCAGCCAGGCAGGGAGCCTCTATTAAATAAAACTCTTTTTACGCAAAACGTTTCGGCCGATTTAATCATGCCATCTTCAGTCGCTTTTGAGTTTTTTAGTAAATAGAGTTGTCAAAACAGTCTGTTCATAAGCTTATTAATTTTACAATAGCCTATGTGTATAAATAACAATGTAAATAATTGCATATGATGAGAGTCTTTACGAAATTCTATTTACATTGTTATTTATACACGTAGGCTATTGTAAAATTAATAAGCTTATGAATAGACTGTCTGACAACTCTATTTACTAAAAAACTGAAGATGGCATGATTAAATCGGCCGAAACGCCTTTTCGTAAAAAGGAGTTTTATTTAATAAGGAGGCTCCCTGCCTAAATGCTTTCCTCTTCAATCCTTTTATTTAATTCTACACAGCCACTTTCTACATTAAACAAGATAAGATTAAAAATAAAGTTAAATATTGAATTAAGAAGCGGGCATGCAAAGGTAAAAATCTGCTAATTTTTCCATTTATAAGGCAGGATATTAAGTAGGATCCAGGGCCCATTTATTAAAAACCGAAGCCGAAGACAGAAGAAAAAGATTCGCAAGATATAATAACCCAATTCAGAGCTTACTACATGTATAAGAGTTATCTCAGCCAAAAACATCGGAGATGCAAAAAGGGAGCGCCTCGCATTATTTTTGCCTAGCGTCGAGGTGAAATCAAAAAAATGCGCCTCGCTTTTCTGATTTATATAAAAGCGAGGAAATATTTTCACTTAAATAAAACCCCTACAGAATTTTATTTGTTTCATATATCCTCGCTTTTATATAAATCAGAAAAGCGAGGCGCATTTTTGATTTCACCTCGACGCTAGGCAAAAATAATGCGAGGCGCCCCTTTTTGCATCTCCGATGTTTTTTGGCTGAGATTTCACTTCTTTTTGTGAAATATTACATGAAAATATTATTTATTAATTTTTGTTTATTAAATATTAAGTTATCCCATGAATAGATCTTTTAATATGCATTCCAAACAGTAAAAATTAAATACATCGTTTGGTATCCATTCGAAACGATAAACATAGGATTTTACCAAATTTTATAAAATTTTAGGTTTTTTATTTTTGTTATGTTGGTAGATTGTAAATACTTCGTTTGGTATTCATTCGAAACGATAAACATAGGATTTCACCAAATTTTATAAAATTTTAGGTTTTTTATTTTTGTTATGTTGGTAGAATGTAAATACATCGTTTGGTATCCATTCGAAACGATAAACATAGGATTTCACCAAATTTTATAAAATTTTAGGTTTTTTATTTTTGTTATGTTGGTAGAATGTAAATACATCGTTTGGTATCCATTCGAAGCGATAAACATAGGATTTCACCAAATTTTATAAAATTTTAGGTTTTTTATTTTTGTTATGTTGGTAGAATGTAAATACATCGTTTGGTATCCATTCGAAACGATAAACATAGGATTTCACCAAATTTTATAAAATTTTAGGTTTTTTATTTTTGTTATGTTGGTAGATTGTAAATACTTCGTTTGGTATTCATTCGAAACGATAAACATAGGATTTCACCAAATTTTATAAAATTTTAGGTTTTTTATTTTTGTTATGTTGGTAGAATGTAAATACTTCGTTTGGTATTCATTCGAAACGATAAACATAGGATTTCACCAAATTTTATAAAATTTTAGCTTTTTTATTTTTGTTATGTTGGTAGCACTCCTTCTTATCACGTTAATCTATTTCTATCTGAATGGATCTATCCTAAAAAATTTTTGTTCCATTAGGGATGAAAATTACTAATAATAATATATATGTTCCTAGATGACGTCATCAGGGAGCAAAATAGTTAGAATTGTCTTTTCGCCATGTTAAAGATAGGACAAATTTGAAATTTTGAATACCTCTCAAAAAGTCACTTTTGATCCAAAATGAAATTTTATATCAAAGGTATCGGGTTTTTGATAGTATCTATTTGTATTTTAAATTTCATCCTAATCGGTCCAGCAGGGAAACCTGTAGCTTTGTCTAAAAATTTGAAAATTGAAGAAAAGAATGAAAAAAAAAAAAAAAAAGAAAAAAAAGAAAAAAAAAAAAAAAAAAAAAAAAAAAAAAAGGAAAAATAAGAGACTAACTTTTGACCTTCCGAAATCGGCAAAATCTCAACTTTGAGCCTCTGCCATTCTTTTTGGGACTGGAATTTTTTTTTGAATTCGTGCTCAAAATAATCCTTATTTATTCTAGTTTAATATAAAAAAAATTTGGCTCCGATATCTTAAAAACTTTTTGAGATATTCGCCCAGAAAGAGAAAAGTTTCTCAAAAAAATTTTTTCACGTCCCTATCTTTTATTAAGGATTTAAAATCATTCTTGATAATATAGTCTAGGGACGACTCGTCCATCTAAATGCAATGGGCCATTGGCATCTATTGGAATATCAACTAAATGGTAGTATTAAGTGTTTCTTTGCTTTCTTTTGCTTTTCACATGCTCGGCGACGAGTCGCTCCCGCGACTCTTGATAACATGTTACATTGCATAGAAGCCTATAGACAAGAGAAAGTAAAAAATTGCATTCGTAAATAAAATTTAAAAACTTTATCAACTTTAAACAATTGAAATCTATAGATAGCATAGCTAATTAAAAAAAAACAACAACACATTATTCGAGGTTTTATCAATAGATGGCAATAAGAGTATCATCCACTTTGGCTATTGCTTCCTATGGCGTATGTTATTCCCGAAGAAAAGAAAGAAGACTATGTATTCTCATCTATTGAAGAGATGAGCCTCGGGGAGGCCACCCAACTCGCGCGCACACATACTAGCATAGGTAATCCTAGACGTTGTGTGGCCAAGCATTTGACGCATTCCATTAAATTAAGTCTGTTCAGAAGCCCTGAATCCATTCAAGTTCTTTGTGGAAACATGTCTACTGTGTGAGTGTATGAGAGAGAGCGAGGGAGATACTTTCTTCTCGTTCATGATAGTGTAATTAAAAAAAGAATAGATAACGAAGTTGCAAAACTTTTAGTATCAAAAGTTAGGAAAGAACGCAGGCCAATATAATGCTGAAGAACCCCTTTGATTGCTCATCTCAAAAAAAGAATGCTGAATCAAAGAACCCTAAAAGCTAACAACATCATATACGAACTCCAAACATCTCACTCTGTCCTGAAACCAAAACTCAGCATTGACCGAAAGGGAAAAACACTCTTTCGAACTATCTATCCTGTAGGAATCTCACTCTACGCTCACGTAAATGTTAATACAGACTTTTGATGTAGTTAGTGCACTCTGCATTCAGCTGTAGATCTCGTCGGCTCTGATCAGATCAATCCTTCAGGTCTTGCATCTTTAATGGAAGCTTCTCTTATGATTCTCGAAGGCGATTAGTCGACTCCTTAAAAAAAAAAAAAAAATTGAAATAATTTATGTCTAAGTGCAAAGGAATTTGATATTAATAAAGAAGAAATCAGCGAACTTTCAAAGAACTAGTCGCCGAAAATGAGCATCATTGATCACTATCAATATTTAGATCAGGGCAGGAACTAGGAGATTTTTAGAGAGGGGCAAAATTTAATTTGCCGCCCCCCTCCTTTAAAATTTTCTATACTAAATTCATATCATTTTTACCTTTTTTTTAGTAAATCTTTCTTTAATTGCCGCCCCCCTGATGCCCTGGACATGCCTCCACTGCCCCCTCCCAAGATCCGGCCCTGATATGTGCTCTATTCTATTTGTCCTACTGGATCTAGGGGGGGGGGGGGGGGCAGTGGAGGCATGTCCCCGGGCGGCAGATATCAGGGGGCCGCAATTAAAGAAAGATTTACTAAATAAAAGGTAAAATAATATGAATTTTGTATAAAAAAATTCAAGGAGGAGGCAGCAAATTAAATTTTACCCCCCCCCCTAAAAAAACCTCCTAGTTCAGGCCCTGGCACATATTGCCATTTGCAACTAATCTAAAAATACCCAGCAATCTCTCGCTGTAAGAGTTGGTTATTATAAAGAATCAAGAAAGAAGAAACGTACGATTTAATAAATCAGATATTTAAAAATAATTTTTTTTTTTTTTTAATTTTGCATTGCAACTAGAAATATCCTAAACTGGAAACAAACTTGCTCGCCGAAGGTGAGCAAGGGGGTCCAGGGGGCGACATATTGATGGCACGCAAAAAATTAAAAATTTTTTTTCAAAGTATTTATCAATTTTACATTTAATTTAAAATAATCCTCACCAAGTTATATTGGGCATACACAATCGTAAGTGGCTCAATCATGTTAATGTTCAAAAATTTCAATTTTTCGCATACCATGGACAGGGAGTGAATGACATTTTTTTTTTTTTTGATTACATTGCCTTTCTTTTTAATAGAAAGTTTATTTTTATATTTAAATTTATAGATAAAATACTTCTCTTAAAATATTATTAAAAGAAAAGGAATATTTAAACCAGTTAATACTCCAACCTTAATAGAAGCTCTGAAGATGGTCCCATGTGCGACCGAAACATCGGATCTGGTTTGATAATAAATTGAAATATAACTAGCTGTTTTGCTCATTTTTTCTACCTATTTGAATATCAACATACTTCAAATAAATACATAATAAAAGGGTCTCCTTTTGTGATGATATTTGTTACATAATTGAATTAAACAAAAAAAATATATATACACCTCTATACGAATTATTGTAAATTTTTGCTTAGTGTGCGTGCACTTGCAAAAGGACGGATGAGGGTTGGGGGTAGAGGTAGGGCAAGGCTTTGGGGTAGGAGGGCGAGGGGGGAGGGGGGGGCGCTCGTGTTCACTATCGATCTGCGCGCCTCCCCGGCCACATTCGAGAACTAACAGCTAACGTAGCAGAGCCAAAGCGCAGAACCGTTGAGCGCAGTGTGCAGAGCGTTTCATTTTTTCCTCTCTCTCCTCTCCTCTCTTCTCTCTCTCTCGCTCTCTTCTCATTTCACCACAAGTGATGTGTGTTTAACAATTAAAATTACAATAAGTGCATTGCGGATCCGTTACAAGGGATCCGAGACTTTTTTATTCAACTTTTTAATCAACAGTAAAAATAAGCAAAAAAATTTTCTACATCATGTCTTCTGAGGAAGAAGTTGATGAGTGAGTAATTAAATTTTATTCATTTTTCTTATTAATTGTAAAAGTAGAAACATAAATGGTTCGGTTCCTGGTCAAATATGTTATATATATATATATACCAACATTAAGACAATCGATTATTATCTCCAATAATTAAATTAAATTACCTCCACCTTTTGGAAAAGCTCTCACTTATTGATCGAATCAATCAATCAACTTTCCTATTTTTAATTTTTAAATCCTTCTCTTTCCCATGCGTAGATGTTATTTTTTTTAGTTTTGGAAACAAAATTTATGAGGATGGTCTGATACCAAAACCGATACATCTAAAACTCGGAGGGTGTTTGTGACAAATGAATGTGGCATGTCAAGCGGTCAGCTTTGTGCTAACGATCTCTTAGTTAAAAATATTAATAGCTTTGAATCTTGGATAATATATTGATTTGAATAACTTTTTTTTTTATATTAAAATTACATTTTTAGATAGTAACGTTTAACTTCGAAGAGGGTGTCGTTTTAAAAATTAAACGAATCTTTGGGGGCGTAAAAACCCTTCAAATAAGGAACATTTCCTGCAAGAAATTATTATTTACTTTAATCTTGTTTCTTTTTCTTACATGATGGGGCGAGGAGAGAGGGCAAATTTCTAATACAAGGCCCTAGGGCTTGGGTGTATTTGGTAGCGCGCTTGTCTTGTATACCAAGGCTCGCGGGTTCGAATCCTAGGCAGTCCGATGATTTTATTTAAGCCATTTGGATACCAAATGCCGAAAAGACTGTGTGTCTGTGTGGGTCAGTGTGAGTGTGAATGGGAAAAAAGTGTGAGTGTTAAAAAAAGCCATTCCTTATGACAACTCCTTGTCTAATGAATTTAGTCCGAAACACCGTGGGAAAGAGACTTCTGTTTGATTTCAAATCAACCTAGTCAATCAATATAAAGTTAGACAAATCTTTACAATATGTCCGAGGGCGTAGCTGACCTGTCAATCATACAGGGGCTCACGTCACGGGACAGAGCGAGGAAAAAATATTGCACTCTCCCCTCCCTCAATCCTGAATGAATTCAAGGTTTGATCGGCAAAATTAATAAATGTATTAGGAAATTTCCTTAAAAAAAAAAAAAAAAAAAAAAATGTTATTAGGCGTTGACATTCATTCTTTGACGCTATTTAAAAACGAAAAAAAAAAGCTTAAAAAAAAAAAAAAAAATGAAATATTTGCGTAATTTAATATCCCCCCCCCCCCCACCCAGACAAAAAATCCGAATTAACAAATTATTATTTTTGTTCTTATCAAGTGATTAAAATATGTTTATTTTGATTTTTTTGCTTCTTGCCAAGGCTGCAGCTGTTTTATAGAAAGGGTCGATATCATTTCAAGGTTGTTTTGCATAATTCATTTTTTTTTTTAATTTAATTTAATTAAAATGAATTTATTCTTAGAAACTTCCGCATTTTTATTTACGCTTT
>JAKCPI010013479.1:0-22993 GCA_023213315.1 Euborellia annulipes
ATAGTAATTGTAGGAGTCGAGGAAGCCGCGGATTTCGAATCTATAATTGCAACAACTCGGAGTTCAAATCCCGCTTGGATTTCAATTGTTTGTGGAACCGTTCACACTGCTCGTCGCTGATAGCTCACAAATTCTTAGGCAAAGATGATAAGTGAGAATGCAGAAAGTGAATTTTTAAAGACATTTAGCAACCAAGCATTTTGTAGAATTCTGTATGTCTGTGTGTCTGTGAACCAAATATCTCAAGAACGAAAAGAGCTAGGAAGTTGAAACTTTATATTTAAGTTAGGCACCCCCATGGGACGTGACACGAAGCTTTTGAACAAAATCGTCCAAAAAGTACTAGTATTATTAGGAGAATTTTTAACAGTTCACTTGAGTCGGAGCAAGTCCACAGTACTTGATAACGGCTGCAGAATAAACAGTTGAAACGTTGTACAGTATTTTATATTTTTAATAAATATTTAATACAAAAATGTGGTCTATAATTAAAAATTCTCCAAATAATAATATTTCAAACCACAAAAGCTTTAATAAACACATTCGTGATAAATATAAAGTACAAGTACTTTACTGATGCACTTTTTCAGTTTTTTTTTTTTTTTCGATTTTCTCAAAATTTACTCCAACAATTTTTTTTTTTAATTCAAAAATCAATTATTTTTTAGATGCTCTTTAAAATGTATATTCTCATTTCGCTATTTAAATCTTCTAAAGACTACTTTACTCTTGTATTTCATAGTAGAGATAGGAGAAATGGTTGCCATGGTAACAAAATATAAATATTTCCCCATTCTTATAAATTTTACATCTTGAATTCTAATATATCAGCGGAAACTAAATATATGTCGACACAAAAAATCTGGTGTGGCAAGCACAGAACACAACTTTGGATTATCGAAGGTAAGAGAAAGTTGTGTGCTGTGTCACATCAGATTTTTATTATTATTACAATGTTGAAATTAAGAATTAAAAATTCTTTTTAATTAATTGCTTCTCTATTTCACTTTGAATAAAAGGTCAAATGATCTCGAAGATAGGATAATTCTTCTTGGACATTTTGCCTATACATAGATTACATATTGCTGATGATGTCCTCGTAACTCTTTGTCCTGGAATTTAATTTGTTCATTTCCGACACAAATACGGATTCTATTTGGCATCGAATCAAAATGTCTCATTTGCCAAGAATTTTTATTTCCCTCTTTCGTCTCGTTTTTGTGATTTAGTTTCAAATTCACCTGTGGATTATTTATTTTTAATTTGCTCACTTGAGACAAATGAAATCAATTAATTTCAATAATTTAAAAACCGAGTCGATATGTCCTAAGGCGTCGAAAATAAACTTAAAATTGAAGAACTATCTTTAAATTTAATTGAAGAATATTCATAAGAGGGTACAATGAGTGACGCAGCTAAAGTTTTTTCAGTTTTTATTCTTTGACATTTTGAATTTGACAAACTGAATAGTTTTTGAATTAATTAACGAAGCAAGAGACAATTTTCGTTAAAAAAAATTAAAACAAAATCATACATGTGTCAAAAAAAAAAAGAACAAATTCATGTGTCCAAGAATAAAAATTTTTTAAAATTGATTAATTTATTATGAGATGACAAAAAAAATTGAAAATTTCAAAATTTTTGAAAAAACTTTTTTAGGTAAAATACCTCTTCCAGGTGACGTATTTACTGTAAAAGTTGATAGAAATCTACGATTTTAGTGTAAGGAGTAGGCTATTTACCGTAGGCCGATTTTTTTTGGCCCGTGCCCGTATTTTTTTTTGACTTGCTCCCCCGTGTCCGGCAACCCGACTTCGCACCGAGTGGACATGGCGAAACTCATCACACAAATTCTGTGTTCTATTTGAGTCAAGCAGATCGAAAGTGAATACCCCCAAGAAGAACTATCTCCTCTTTTCGAGGCTCAGCCAGTTCAACTTTGTATAGACAGAAGCAATGTGTGCATCTAAGAGAGAGGGCATTAAGCTCAGAAGACATCAGACGCAAGAAAAGTGACAAAAAAAAAATTAATTTAAAAAAATCACTTCTATTTAGATCACCCAAAAGGCAGCTCAGCGTTGCGGGTTGTCTATTTACCGGGGGTCAATTTTATCAAAGATACTGCTTTTTGAACTTTTTCTCTCACTACGTTTTGATTTCAACATTATTACTATTCCTTATAGACACCTGAGGAGGGGGAGGGGGAGGGGGCAGGAGGGACATTCCAGCCCTCCAAAGATCTTTTTTAAATTTTATATTCTAAATAAAATATTTCAAAATATGTCTACGAGAACAGTACATAAACTGTAAAAAATCTGGTGTGACTGGCGCACATCACACAACTTTCTCTTATCTTCGGTAATCGAAAGTTGTGTTCTGTGCTTGTCACACCAGATTTTTTGTGTCGACATATATTTAGTTCCCGACAGTACGATACATTTTTTTTTTTGTAAAAAAAACATTCACACTTTTTTCTCAGTCACACTCACACAGGGGCGGCGCGTCCACTAGGCAAACTAGGCGGCCGCCTAGGGCGGCAAACTGAAGAGGGCGGCAAAAATGCAAAAAGGGAAAAAAAATTTTGGTTCCGCAAATGACAAAAAATCAGCAAAATGTTCCAAAAAATTTTGGTTCCGTGCAAGAGAAAATGTTCCGCGGGCGGCAAATTTTGATTCCGCGGCGGCAAAAATTTTGTGTCTCTAAAAAAAAAGGGTAAACAAATTTTTAAGGAGGGGGCGGCAAATAAAATTTTTAAAGTTTTTTTTTTGGGGGGGGGCGCAAAAAAATATCTTGCCTAGGGCGGCAGAATAACTTGCGCCGGCCCTGCACTCACACACATTCACACGGTATTTTCGGCAACTTAGGCCATTTAAGACTTTTAACGATACTCGTATGTGTAATATATCTATTGGGGGTCCAGGCATTTCTATTTAAGCCATTTAGTATCCAAATGCCTTAAATAAAATCATCGGACTGCCTGGCGTCCGAACCCGCGACTTTTGGCGATTCAAAAAATAGTAGGCCTATATATATTTTTATACTAACATCTTCAGCAATCTCTTCCTCTTTATTATTAAAACATACAGCCTAGCTTTCTTTTGAGCATGATTACAAACTCTGATGAAAACAAAAAATAACTCCTACTAATGTCAATGAGTTTTGATCTCCAACAACAAAAATAAAATGATAAATTTTGTATGAAATGAGAGAGAGAGAGAGATGATTGGTCTGTCGGTCGATCAAATGATTAGTCAACCAAGTGATGATTCATGGACAGACAGACACCTAACAACAACAACACGAGGCCCTAAAACTCAAATTATGATGATTATTATGATGATATAAACAACCAAAACAACCGAACAAAAAAAAACAAATATTTTTTAATAACTTATGCTGACTTTTTTTTTAAACCAAAAACGTTATTTCATTTTAACGTTACAAACATGTTAAGGGAATTGCATTTAGTTTAACTTACCCTTTCTTCTCTTTGTTTGTCATTCTTAGCTTTGTTAAGAGAAAGTTGTGTTCTGCGCTACTAGTCACACCAGATTTTTCGAGTTCACATACATTCAATTTCCGCCAATATATTTGAATTCAAGATATACAATTTATAAACATGGGAAAATATTTATATTTTGTTACCATTGCATCCATTTCTCCTATCTTTCCTTTCAAGTACAAGAGTGATCCGAGTGGAATAGAACATCCCAATTCACAGGATCATTCTTAGTAAAACTCAAAAGTGGTCCGGGCGTACCATGGTTTATACCTATGCCAAACCTAAACAAACAGGAAACAGTCACCCTCAATCGGCTAAGAATCATTCACACTATTTGCAATATCCATTTACATAGATTCACTCCTACTGCACCTCCTCTCCAGTATATGCAACTCCTGAACTTATAATTCTGGCATGTCCCTCTAAATAACTCGCAACGCTCAAACCTACTAATTGAAATAGACACCAACTTCCGCGACCCTCCTACCTTTCGGAAAATTCTCAAAAATCCCAGCTCTACCGTCGTTAAAAAATTAGATTTTTTAACGACTGCAATATAAAATTCTAAGCCCTCAGCCATTACACTCTCGATTTTGATCTTTTGATTATTAGTTTTGCTTTCATTTTGTTTTATTATTGTATTTGTATTGTTTTTACTTTATATTGTGAGGGTTGGCCGAGTAGCCATACACTAAATAAAAAAGTACAAGAGTAAACTGGTCTTCAGAAGATTTCAATGGCAAAATGAGAATATACATTTTAAAGAGGATCCAAAAAATAATTGATTTTTGAATTTTAATCAACATCGTTGGGAGGGAATTTTGAGATAATCGAAAAAAACTGAAAAAGTACATCAGTAAAGTACTAGTACTTTTTGGCCGATTTTGATTAAAAGCTTATTTTCACGCTCCCGGGGCTGTTTAACTTAAATATAAAATTTCAACCTCCAAGCTCTTTTCGTTCTTGAGATATTTTGTTCACAGACAGGCAGACCATGTCTCCAAAACCACTTTTTTGAATTCAGGGGATCTCAAAACGTGTCGAAGTTTTGACATGAATTCATTACTTTATATATATTCATATATAGGTAAGAAAAAGTAAAAACTGAGTTGATTCTAAATATTACCTCTGATTTGATCCAAGAATATATATTTCCATCTTAATTAAATGAGCCTTCTATTATAGAGCAGCTAATAAAGCAAAGCTATCTATCTCTCGAACCTCCCCCCTCCTCCATTCAAACAAAATTTCGCCTTTGTTAAGACACGTATTGTTTTTGTTCAGCTGGCAACTCTAAATAAGCCCCTTTATATTCTATTATATAGAGGAATATTATTACTAACGACAACATCGCTCTGAGAGACTGACTATTTGTATGAATATCTCACTTTCACGCAGTATAGAGCTATATATATATATAACACCTGAAGCTACGACATCCATTAATTTCTGTCGAATTTTATTTTCAAATTCGGTTGCTTCAGTTCTAATTAAATACCTATCCCTCGGATCAGCTAGTTGATTATGAGTTATAAGTCTTTTCCCACCTAGCTAAGCTAATCATATGATTAAATAAGACCACAAAGGGGTGAAATTAGAAACACAAGCCTTGTTTATTTATTTTTTTTTTTTGAAATTTTAAAATTTTTGTAAATTAGCTTTAGTTTTTAATAAATTTGCTAACTTTCCTTATACCTCAGATAGCTAATTATATGGAGGGCTGAGAAACATCGTTTGCATTAATTGAAATAAAAATCTCGCACGTTAATTAAGAACTAATCTCTTTTGTCCTGATGGCATATGTTATAACAAAAATTGATTTATTTTACAAAAGTTGGTTAATTTTTAAAATATTCTTTAGTTTATTGTATGTATAATGGTAGATTGCAATCCAAAGATATGGAAAATTGAAATAACTCATTTTTAAAAAAATTGGTTTCTCAGTCCTCCATATGTGAAAAAACTCTTCTTTTTTTCTAATTCGAAGGTTAGTTTTTTGTCTACTATTTCGACGATTTTCTATAAGTTTGCTAGTTTACTAGAAGTGAAGCAACCTGCCTTTAAGTAGACTTATTTCATATCTGGTGAAACCTCCTTTGGGACTTCATCCTGCCATTTCAAAGATTTTTTGGGAATGTAGCAGCGAATCAAAAGAGATAAAGAATTCTCAGCGAATGGAATTCTAAGTGTTTTAATAATCTCTCTTGACCGTCCGTCAGTCGGTACTCTCATTTCTTGTAATGGCCTGCAAATGATTTTAAAGACATTTTCAAACGAGGCGTTCTTGCACTCGGAGCTAAATATTTTTGTAAAATAAATAAACCACAAAGGCTTAAAAAATACAACTTCAACAGGTCTGTCTATTCTCCAAAAAGAGGCGTTAAAATTTAAAATAAAGAAATGGGTGTTAAAAAATAATGTAAATACAATCAGCGTTAAAAAAATGCTATTCAAAATCACTTCCTTGTCTCATCCCCGTTAACATTTAGTAAATATGGTTAATAATTAATGCCATGTCTAGGGGGTGCCTTTGATATTTTAACGTCTTGTTTAAAATAAACATGGTCACGTCCTTAACCTTAAAAGTAAGGTTATGATTTTGATAGCTTTGAAATAAAAGCAACATGTTAACGTCGCTGTTAATACTTTGTTTAGAGAATAGCATTTTTTTAACGCTGATTATTTCTTCATTACTTTTTAACACCCATTTGTTTATTTTTAAATTTCAACTGCTGTTTTTAGAGAATAGACTTTCAAGTGATTGAAATAATTAACTTCGTTGTCTATCATATAATATAAAATTATTTGATTTGATTCAAATAGTTTTTCAGCTTCCACGCTAATTCTCCAACACGAAATTCGCCCACTGATAAAGTTTAAAGACTCGTTAGCGTGGCTCTAATCAATATCCTCTATCGTCGTTTAATTACTTTGGGAGGAAATTATCTAAACTTTCAAGAAAAATAAATTAAAAAAAAAAGAATTTTGAGAGTATCAATATATCACACAAAGTTAGTTAACTAAAGGGTTCGTTTGAATCCCTGTCAAAAGAACGTGATGAAGGCAGAATCACAGTCAAAACATCGAAAGCCTAATCAAATCATTAAGATGTCATTCGATTATTATGCAAATCTTTAGCTGTTTTAGTGCCCCCCCCCCCATTCTCTTCTCTCCTCCCTTTTATCAGCAATAATAAACAAATTCGCCCCCACCCCCTTCTCCAATAATTGAGTAGTTAGACAACGACACTTCGATGCTGGATAAAGTTCCATGTGTTGGTGAAAATTGAGTATTCGAGCCATCATTTAATAATTGTTTAATATAAAGTTTTCATATATCTTTCCCTTAGGATTTCTTATATTATCACCCCAGAGGATATTTTTGCTATTAACGTTAATGTATACAGAGAGAAAGTATTGGATTCATGTCAAAAATTCACTGTCGAGATATTGATGGATATATACGTTTTGAGGTTCCCTGAATTTACGCGACATTCGATTTCGATTTTCCTGAAGATTTTTGGTAACAAACAATTATTCCTTCCACAACTTTCCAGGCGGTTCCCGTCGTGGGTACTCCATGGCTACTATTTTTTAAAAATGATTAATAGGAAAAAAAAAATTTTCAAGTTTTCAAATTTTCAGGAAAATCGAAGCATGCATGATTTTCAGAAAATGACAAAAATTTTGAAATTTGAAAATAACACAGAAAAATTATAAAAAAAAAAAATTAATTGTATTTTTTCTTGAAAACTACACAAAAAACAATAAAAACAACAAAAATTTCAAAAAAAAAAAAAAGTTGGAAATTTTTGTAGGAGTTGTTAGCAAGTGTAGTTTTCAAAAAAAAAATACAATTAATTTTTTTGAATAATTTTTCTGTGTTATTTTCAAATTTCAAAATTTTTGTCATTTATTGAAACTCATGCATTTGCATTTGCATGAAAATTTTTGGTAACAAACAACTATTCCTTCCACAACTTTTCAGGCGGTTCCAGGTTTCTTCAAAATCTGAACCGATGATCAAAAAATCTACCAGGAGGGGTTTTTTAAAATATCAAAAAATAGAGGAAATCAAAAATTAAAATTTTTCAAACGAAACTAAATATATCTCGACACAAAAAAATCTGGTGGGGCAAGCACAGAACACAACTTTCGATTACCAAAGTTAAGAGTCACACCAGATTTCTTTTTATTGTTGTACATATTTCTTATTCGTAAAAAATTAATAAGAATATGTATAAACATGAAACTCAAATTCAA
Source organism: Euborellia annulipes (assembly GCA_023213315.1). Taxonomy (NCBI): domain Eukaryota; kingdom Metazoa; phylum Arthropoda; class Insecta; order Dermaptera; family Anisolabididae; genus Euborellia; species Euborellia annulipes. The sequence goes on from JAKCPI010013479.1 coordinate 7,765, forward strand.
AACTCTGACAATTTTGCTTGCCCTGAGGATGAGTGCATCTAGAACTCGAAACGTCGGCAACTAAATATAAAACTTTTTTTATTTCACCTGAATCCCCCTCATTTTCTTCTAATTAAAAAATTCTTAGTTTATAAAACCGATCTGACCTCTAAAATCCCTGAAAATGAACTTTTTTCTTCTCTTCGTCGTCATCGTTGTCCTCTTCATTTTTATATTAATTTCGAATAAATGACGCATCTGAATTTCTTAGGCAATTTTTCAAATAGTCCGGTATTAAATTTACAGTATAAAATGGCTGGTAATCACTATTCACATATCCACAATATTTTAAAACGCCTCTTTATTGTACTCGTTGTTCGTTTTAGAACTTCAAAAGCTCCAACATTTCTTCATCGCGTTGTTCTCGATTACCGACAGTAAGGATAGCTCATTCAAGATTCTGATTTATCTCAATAAACCGAAAACAAAAGCGACTTTTGGAGGGAAAAAACAAATTCTCTATGAGAGATTCTTAAATAAACATTGAGATTATTATATATTAAACACATATTTAAACTGTTATCATCCCCTCCTCTTCTCTCAAATATTATTTTAGTTAAATAAATACAAATTAATTGTAAAAAAAAAAAAAAATTAAATGTCAAAAAGAGAGAAATTTACATATTTTTATTTTGAAAGGTGGTTGGAGAGAGAGAGAGAGAGAGAGAGAGAGAGAGAGACTCCCCTGAAATTCATTTCCTCCCTCTCTCTTTTGGTTGGGGGCGCGAATCAATACCAGGGCGCCGGAGCAGCTCTCTCCCCACCACCACCACCACCACCACCAGGACATTCTCCCTCCCTCTCTTTGGAAGCCACACCCTATTTATTCGTTGCCACGTTTTTCCCTATTCGAAACATGTTCAACTTCTTGTCTTCTCTCTCCGTCTTAACTTAACGAAAACAGATCTTTCTTCTTCGAAATAAACCAATTATGAGTTGCTTTCAAAGCCTTTTAAAGAAAAAAAGACTGTGACCTAAAAATAAATATACGCTCTCTATATTTCAAAAAATAAATCAACTTTTTCTTTTTTTTTTTTTTAATGGACATTTGAGATATTTTAGACGTGAATGCCGGGCAGTGACTATATTTATTTTTATTCCCTAATTTTGTATTTCTCTGATATCTCAAATTATATTTTGAAATTAGAAGCTAAAAACGTTATTAGGTCCTGGGTTGGACTAAATCTTAAAAAAAAAAAAAAAAAAAAAATCGTGATAGCATATCTGATCCACTTTCCAAAAATCCAAATCCGCGATGGATTTTAAATTCATCAAATTACTCAACGACAAGATTTTTTTTATCACATACCTTTTATCTATTTTGTTATAAAATTAAATGTATTTGATTAAAGTGGATGATTTTGAATTTTGATCTCTGGATATGTGGGTATCTCTATGACTGTATTTAAATTTTATAATTTAATTAAAAATCAAATTTATTTCTTTTTGAAAAAGTTTATAGATAATTTTTACTTTCTCTTATCTCTATATATGTTAATATTAGGAACCGACCGAATATTCGGTTTCGGTTTCGGCCAAAAATCGTGGTTTCGATTTCGGCCAAAAAATAGCCGAAACCTGAGTCTGAAAAGATGGGTTGAGACGCGCATGCAAAAAAAAAAGGTCAAATGATTGCACTTGAGGGAGAAAACATTTTTCGCCCGGTGGAAAGAGGGGACAAAAATTTAGCCTCCCAAAAAAATAGGTAAAATATATTTTTCACGAGAGGGCAAAAAAATTTTCTGCAGGGCGGAAAAAGAAGCAAAATGATATTAATTTTGTATAGAAAATACAAGTTTCTGTTTCGCTTACGGTTTCGGCCGAAACTAAGATTGAGGCCGAAATTCGGTTTCGGTTGAAAATCTTGTTTCGGTCGGTCCCTAGTTAATATATAGGCTATAGAGAGAAAGGAAAGTATTGGATTCATGTCAAAAATTCGATGTCGAGATTTTGACGGATATACACGTTTTGAGGTCCCCTGAATCCAAAAAAATTGGTTAGTATAAGTATAATAAATATAAATTTATTCAGTATTTAATATATACAGTCATAATAGTGAGTCGAGTAGTACATTTGAGAATTACAATACACCGGTAGCCCCAAATTTTTTTTTTTTTTCTTTTTTTTTTTAATTACATAGAATCTATTCACAAAGAATAAATGATCTTAATTACATAATCTCGCTTGTATAAAAGATGTAGTCCGATGTCTGTAGGCTATTAAGTTGATAAGACTGTACTCAGAGTGCCAAAAAAATTGGTTTTCACGACATGGTCTGTCTGTCTGTTGCATCTATCATTATCAAAATAAAAAGAAGTTTTAATTTTTGACAGGTGGCGAAATTAATAAATTCTTTAAAAATTTATTTTCCGAGGTATTTTATTGGTTTGGTTTCCAATGTTGTTTCGGCCATCTAACCATCTTCAGAATCTCTGACACCAATCAATCCAAATAATTATAATTTTTAAAGAATTTATTAATATAAAACCTGTCAAAAATTAGGACTGAGTAAAAAAAAATTAGTTTTTGATAAAGATTGAGTTTCACAGTATAATTTTATTTTGTTAGTCTGCTTTGGGGCAACTCAACCCTTTCCTGAAGGATCTAAATAAATTTTCCTAATAAATAATGTATGACATAGACATAGAGGGAGGATCCGACCACGCAGTGCGTGATAAATAGAAGAGACGCAAAATTTGTTGAAAAAATTTTTCTCGGGCAAATTATCAAGTTTTTATTTTAAACCAGCTTTAGGGTTATATGAAGTATTTGTTTTAGAAAAGATCAAACGCAAACGACGTTTTTAATAGAATAAAAACAAGAGTATCATCATTCTATGTATAATCTCTCTTTTTGTCAATTTTAATGTAATTAAAGTGTAGAAAGTCAATTAATTCCCTTTCTCTCTGTCATTTTGAGATACCCGAGATATCTCGAGATGGTATCTAATGAGAATCGCCTCCCCACTACTCCAATCTCTTCTCTTTTGTATATAACTCTATTTCCTCTCTCGAATCTCTTAAGAGAGAGAGAGTGAGAGGAGGGTGGGATTTATTTATAAAAGGGGGCGGGGTGAAAATACAAATTGCTTATTAAGGGGGTTCAGGAGCGACGTCTAAACGGACTTTAAAAAACTAGACTATTATAAGGAATTTTTCAATGCTGTATTTAGGCCTAATGAATTATATTCATAAGCGATTATTGGGACAAAAAGTTATAATTTTTTTATTATCAAGCAAATACAAAAAAACAATCTGCCCCAATCATCTTAAATTTGTTTTAAATTTAAAAATGAATTTATTGTTATTATTAATCGCATATTAATTAAGAAATTGTAAAAATTATGAGTCAAATAGTTCAGCACTCTTGCAAAAGATGGCATGCTAGTCGAAAAATCAATAACCAATGAATTTCAATCAATATGGATTGATAACTGAAATATTTTACAAATGTGTATGTTTATTTATTGGTGGGCCAATCTCCCTGGGAATCGAACCTAGGATCTCCTGCATTTCAAGGCCACCAGATCCTCAGCCTACACCAACAATACTAACTTTAACAAAGAGGAGATTAAGGCAGCAGAAAACAATTAAAAGAAAAATATATTTCTCTTTTTTCGCTAAATTTAATTTAAATAAATAAGTGGTGAGGAGATTCAAGACAGCCAAAAGCAATAAAGAAAAAATATATTTTTCTTTCGCTTTATTTTACATGCTTGTCGATGTTTCGGCTGATATTCGGGCCTTCATCAGGACAATGTGCTCACAGAGTCTCCTGCCAAACAGCGCATTGTCCTAATGAAGGCCAAAATATCAGCCGAAACGTCGACAAGCGTGTAAAATAAAACGAAATATAAATACATTTTTTCTTTATTACTTTTGGCTGCCTTGAATCTCCTTACTACTCATTATACATTCATCCACTTCTGAAATTAATCATTATTTAAATAAATACATTTAATACAAATATCAACGTTTCAGCAGATATTCCGACTTTCATCATGACTAGTGCTATGTTTACCTCAAGGGGCTCTTGGTAACTTCTGACACATGTCCTGATTAAGGGCGGAGTATCGGCCGACATTTGTATTAAATAAAGCAAAGGAAGAGACATATATTATTTCTTTGAGTGCTTTCGGCTGCCTTTTTTGGCCACTACTGGAAAATACTCACTTTCCTATCAATATATACCCCGAAAGATTTTTTATTTTGGAAAAGATATGATTTTTTTAAAAAGATTAATTCTATTGATAAAATAAGAGATGATTTTGGAATAAAAAGAACTGTAGCTATAACTTATTGTACCGGTATAAAGTAGAGCTCATATCGACAAATTCACGTTTCCACATTAAATTCTTTTATTATTATTCCCTTTGCAAATATAAAGAACGAGAAACTTTCGATTTGAAAAAGATTTTTTTTTTTTATTTTCCTATACTCATAATAATTGAATTTTCTATTATAAAAAGAGAAATTTGTCAAAAGAGTTTAAAGTCGATTATCGGATGTGTATGGGCTATTTCTCAGGATTAAAAGATGATTTTGTTTCTTTTTCTACTAAAAATTAAATAGCCTGTAATCATCATCACTCTCGTGTGCACAAATTTTCTAGTCACTTATTCACTTACTTTCACAATAACAAATTTAATCAAAAACGTTCACGAAAAGAAGAAGAATTATTATTATTATTATTCATGGCCATTTTCATTCATCAATGTCAAGGTTTTTTCTTTTTGTTTATAATAATATTGATTAAAATTGAGGGAATTTCTTTCCTAAAATAAAATTTATATATGATACATAAATTGAATAGAACAAATAAATAAATATTAATGTGATTAATAATTCAGCTTTCAATTCACAATTCATTACGCTTAATCATAAATCAGATTATAATTTAATAAATATGAATGTAGCTATTAATATGATCGCTGGAGGTATTTAGAAAGTCATGTTTGAATTCTTTATTTTCTGATCATTTAATAGATACCATGTTTATTTAATATAATTTTGCAAGGGGGGGGGATGGGAGGTCAAAATGCATGGAATTTACCAAAAGATTGATTGATAGTCTCATCTCATTAACGAGACAACTTTTGGATAAAATTTAGTAATTAATTATTTATATCCCCAAATGTGAACTGATTTTTTTTTTTTATTTTTTACCATCGTGGTCCATTAAATTTTTTTTTTTAAGCGTAAACTCACCGAGTACTGCAGATATTAATTAAGGAATGGAAAAGAACAAGTACAGGTGCAGCAAATGAAGAGAGCCTTTGGATGCTAAATGCCGAAAAAGGAGACGTTTCGGACAAAATTTATTTGTCCATCTTCAGTCTTCGTTGGCTTATAAATTAATTAGGCACAAAGTTGTCATTGTTGTTTTGGCACGAATTTGTGCGCATGTATATTTTTATAAAAATAGGCGAGTGTCAATGTTTCGTGAGTGTCTATAAGATAATCATTATTTTATTATCTTATAGACACTCACGAAACATTGACACTCGCCTATTTTTATAAAAATATACATGCGCACAAATTCGTGCCAAAACAACAATGACAACTTTGTGCCTAATTAATTTATAAGCCAACGAGGACTGAAGATGGACAAATAAATTTTGTCCGAAACGTCTCCTTTTTTCGGCATTTAGCATCCAAAGGCTCTCTTCATTTGCTGCACCTGTACTTGTTCTTTTCCATTCCATAACATCAACAGCAACTTCTCTTCGAATTATGATATTAATTAATAACGAGGTGTTGTGGCCAATGGGAATTTTGCATCCACTGGGTGGAAGTTTATACTGCCTACGGCAAGTAAGGTATCCGTCACAACGATCTATATAGTGAAGCTGAGACCTATTTGTATCTAATAAATAAGTCCCCACCTTCTTGAGGAATTAAATAAAAAACTATAATAAATAATAAACAAATGTCTGAAAAAAGATAAAATTAAAAACGGGGTCACCAATTAAAACAAAGTTTTAACAAAAGAAAAATAACAACGATTTATTGGGGTGTCATTATGGGGCACACAAAGGGGGGTGTCTCTCCAAATAGCACTTTCCAACACAACTAAAGTACAAATAAATAGGGAAACTTAGGTGTAAAAATATGAAAATGAAACAAAATAATAGAGCACATGCAAAAATGAAATAATAAAATATTATAAACAAAAAGAAAAAGTGAAAATAGATTATTCGGAATTCCAAAATTAAATTAAATTAAATTATTCAAATTATAAAAGAGAATATTGGAACCAAATTAAATTTTAAAACAAATAATAATAATAATAATAATAATAATAAATTTTATTTGTTCCTTGGGACATACATGTATGTATGGAACTCGTTAAATACATCATATATTACAAAATTCCTTTACAGCATAATAGGCATTATTTACAAGAAAGCGAGAGAGCGACGACCTGAAAACCTGTGACATAAACATATTTTTAAGGTCCCCCGGCAGGTTGTTATAAATTTTTGTACACAAATAGTATGGATTTCTCTCACTTATTGAAAGTTTATGCTTTGGGATTAATAAATCGCTCCCATTTCTGGTATTGTGGGAGTGGGAATCCGAAAGCTTAGGAAAATCTGGGAAATTCTGCCTAAGATATAGGACGGCATGAAATATATATAGACTGGGAAAGGTCATTATTTTCAACTTCTTAAAAATTTCCCTACAAGGTGCATCGGAATTTGCACATACAATATTCCTCACAGCCCTCTTTTGAAGAATAAACACTCTCATCCAGTCTCTACTCTGACCCCAGCATAAGATGTTATAGCCCATCAGAGAGTGAAAGTGGGCAAAATAATAATTCCTAGCAGCCTCCGAACCAACAATATGGCATAGCCTACGTATAGCGAAGCACGCGGATGCCAATTTTCCACAAAGATGATCAATGTGAGAGCTCCACCTAAGTTCACAGTCAATATAAGTTCCCAAGAACTTAGTACTGTCACACAAGCCGATCTCTCCATCCAAAAGGACCAAATCATCCCCAAGTTTGTTTCCTCGGTACCTAAAATAAACAGCTGATGATTTACTCTTATTTAATATCAAATCATTTTCCTCGAACCAACGGGCAAGCTCCAAAAGCACATCCTGGGTCTCCCCCTAATCTGATCAGCATTCTCCGAGCAACACAAAACAGATACATCATCCGCATACATCACAAGTTTGCTCGACCTGACGCGTCTCGGAAGATCATTAATAAACAACATGAAAAGCAAAGGTCCCAAGACAGAGCCCTGAGGCACACCAACCTCAACATCTCTTACCCCCGACCTATGACCATCAATCTCCACCAACTGAGTTCTACCACCAAGATATGAGCCCAGCCATCTGTTTACCACACCCCTCAAGCCATACGATTCAAGCTTCACCAACAATTTAAAATGATTCACTGTGTCGAATGCCTTACTCAGATCCAAAAAAATGCCTAGGACACACATACCACTATCAAGGCTTCGAATGATATGATTCACAAAAGTGATCGCAGCAGAAGCCGTGGAACACCCAGGGCGAAAACCATGCTGTTCTGAAGCCAAGATATTATAACTTGTGACAAAATTAAATATTCTACGGTATATAGCCTTCTCAATAACTTTAGAAAGTACCGAGAGTATAGCAATAGGTCTATAATTTTCTAAATTCATTCTTGATCCTCTCTTGTGTATTGGCAGAACCCTGGCCCTCTTCAAGATATCCGGAAACACACCCTCCTGAAAAGACTGATTAACCAAGTATGTCAGATGGCAAACAATAAGCGACCAAACCACTCTAAGAGTTCTCACATTCAGTTGATCCAGGCCTGCCGAGTTTGGAGATTTTAGACCATTGAAAAGACCAGTTAGCTCCTCAATCGTGATCGGTGACAGGAACATGGAAGGATACGGAGAACCAGGACAGGGCCTAAACCCATCCCCGGTACGAGCCCGAGATTCCCCCAGCAAAACATTCACATTATCAACAAAAAAATTATTGAAACGATTCACAATTATATTCATGTCATCGCACATCTCGCCATCTATCTCAATTTGATTAAGTTTTGATTCACATCTATCATGGGTTACATTATTAATAATATTCCATACAGTTTTAGTTTTATTAGAGGACACATTTATTAAATAATTGAGATGTTCCCTTTTAGCAAGTTGAACCATTCTTCTATGTTCATTTTTAAAATCTCTATAGGCTTCCTCAGATATCCCACCGCCTCGCAGCAGATGAAGTTCTTTTAATCTCTTAGATGATTTCCTTATTTCATCAGTAATCCAACCTTTAGATGGTTTCTTATAGGAAGTATTAGTATATTTATATTTAGCAGGAAAGGCATTGTCAAAAGCACACGTGAGGCATTCCACAAACAATTCAAACTTCAAATTCACATCCAACTCCTCATACACAAAATCAAAATTCGATGATTCCACCTGACAATGAAACTTATTCAAATTAGTCTGAGATATTCTTCTCCCAAGAAACACCGATTTCCTCCCACCCCGCACAACATTATATATTGATATAGTGGTAGCATAGTGATCAGAAATTTGATGATCCACCACCTTAGCCATGTATATTTGAGAATTAAGATTCGTAAAAATATTGTCCAAACAGGTCTTCCCAGTTTTAGTAACTCTCGTTGGATCACTTATCGTAGAATGCACAGAGTAACATGAAATGATATCATTAAGTTTTTTGAAGTCACTTTTATCTTTTAAGAAATTTATATTAAAGTCCCCACAGATCACCATAGAAAACTCTGGGAAACATCTCTGTATATAATTAAGGCATTTGTCAAGTTTATTACAAAATATATTAAGATCACCATTGGGAGACCTGTAGACAGCCAAAACAATCATTCTCACATTCTCACAAATTTTCACACCAGTACATTCAAAGTGCACATCAACAGAAATTTCAGAAAACACAGGCAATACTAGACAATTAACATTAGATTTACAAAAAATAGCCACTCCACCGTGAGAAAACTCACTCCTATAATATGCATTAGCCAGATAATAGCCCTGTAGGACAGAAGTCTCACCACTCACCAACCAATGCTCCGTCAGACAAACAACATCGTACCCATAGTCCCCGAGAACAATCTCCAACTCTTCCACTTTATTTCTAATAGATTGAACATTTTGATTTAGAACAACAAATGCACTAGTTCCAGCCATTTCACAAGATGAACATTTCACTTTCTCCGATTGTTATAAAATCGGACCTCTAGCGACCCTTCGCTGTTGATTCTCCAAAACTCTTGCGAAAGATGGACAATGATGATCCAGGGCACTATGTTTGTAGTCAACAACAGTTCTAAATTTTTCGGAAGCATCCAAACAATTTACACATTTATAATCCGGCTTTCGAGCATCACAGTCAGCAAGTCCATGTTCGCCCATGCAATTCGGACAAACATGCCTGTCGCCCTCGCATTTAGCGGCAGAGTGTCCATATCTTGAGCATTTAAAACACCTCAGCACCGAAACATAATTAAACACTCTACACTTTTTCCAGCCTATGTTAATTCTGTCGTTGGCCAAAATGTCCTTATGAACCCTGTGATTTACTTCCAGAATAAGGTTCAGTTCGTATCCACCGGGCATAGTTTTCTTGTGCACAACCCTCAGAGATTTTTTATCTTCGTCAGAAATACCATTTTGAGAGGAAATTTTATTTATTAAATCAACGTCATCATCTATATCTTTGGAATCGACATATAGAATTTTTACTTTAGGATTTATAAATTTTGGTTGAACCATTTCATATTTATTACCCAACTTATCCGAGATAGAATTTTTTAATTTGTCCAAGGAATCAGAATTGTCACACCCTATGACTACAGCACCTTTTTTACATTCTTTTAACATACTAACTCCGATAGATAAATCGGAAGGGTCAACTGAGTTTATAATTTCACTTTTAGTCTGCTTACTCTCTTGTATTGATTTGGGTTTCACAATAACAATTGATTCATTATCATTCGAAAATGATTTTGAAAATTCATTTGGATATAAATGATTATGTTTCTTTCTAAGTTCAACCCTTAACAATTTAATCTCCTCCCTCATCTTAATATTATCTTCCTGGAGCAATTTCACAATTTGTAAGATTTGGCTCAAGAGAGGGTCTTTCTTTGATTTTGGAGGCATTATTTACTGTATTAAACGTACAGGTGTGTGTCGGCGAACAGACAAAATGCGCCAAGCACATGCACGACTAAGGAACCGAAACGTCTCTTGGTAACAGGGATAGGACAGAAGGAAAATATAAAGAAAAATAAACATAAAGGCAAATAGGTCAAAAATGAACCTTAGTGAAATAAGGGTCAATCAATGACACTTATTTTACTAAATTATTTGACTAAATTATTAAAAAGAAAATGTTCAGAATCCAAAAATCAGTGTTAAGATAAAGAAAAAGATGGATAAAAAACAAATGTCACTTATCAAACAAAGGATGTCGAAATGTTGAACAGCGTGCAGCCGAATGTCCTCAAGACAAAGGAATATGTCGGCCTGATGTCTCCCAGGACAAAGAAATTGGCTTCCTCCAGTCAGCAGCCGAGTTGAACAAAGAGTTCATATGATTGCCAGGTGGCGAATGTTGGTTGATCAAACAGATCAAAATTATAATATAAATTATAATTTTATTTCTCTCTCTCCGATTAATTAATAGTGACTACTTAGTCGATGTTCTATTGTTTATACATTAAAGTTATAAACAATAGAGATTTAAATTAGCAAATTAATCGCCAATTAACAAGGAGTCCACATGGACTCTGTAGTCTCGTGTACACTCGAAACCAGCCAATTGTTTGCCAGATGGGCAAACAAAGAGAGAGAGAGAGAGAGAGAGTCGGTGTCTTCTCAAGTAGTTACAAAGACAGAGGCTGGACTCCAACTGACAGACTGCTGACAGGGCGAAGGGCCTCGTTCGAGACTCCTTTGTCCTGGGCTGAGGCCATAAAACTCGCAATTTTTATGGACAGTATACGCCATCTGTTAGGGACTTGCCTTACACTTTGCAATTGGCTTCAAATTTGAAATGTTTAAAATTATTATTGATTTTGGCTGCAACACGAGGTTTCATAAAAAAATACAATTTTTATATTTATTTTAGAAGATTTAACATGGAGTCAGGGAAAAAAGCAAGGCGTTTCTTTTATTTAAATTCTCGCCCTCACGGCTGACGTTTCGGCCCGTGGATTAGACCATCTTTAGAGCCGGCTGACAATAAATTTCTTTACGTTTTGCTATGAACGTGCCACATGCTGAATGTTGTAGCTGTTTTTCAAATATCCACACTTTTGGATTAGTGGCGGCTCTGAAGATGGCCTAGACCTCGAGCCGAAACGTCAGCCGTGAGAGGAAAGAATTTAAATAGAAGAATATTTGACTGCAATTGTCTTTTTTTTACTTTCTCTTACCTATGTATATATGTAATATATATATAGAGAGAAAGTATTGGATTCATGTCAAAAATTCGATGTCGAGATTTTGATGGATATACACGTTTTGAGGTCCCCTGAATCCAAAAAAGTGGTTTTCGCGACATGGTCTGTCTGTGTGTGTGTGTGTGGGTGGGTGGGTGTGTGGGTGGGTGTGTGTTCAATTTTAAGCATGAAGGAATTGAGCTATGAGGTTGAAATTTTATATTTAAGTTAAACATCTCCCGGGACCGGAAAAATAAGCTTTTAATCAAAATCGGCCAAAGAGTACTAGTACTTTACTGATGTACTTTTTCAGTTTTTTTTCGATTTTCTCAAAATTTGCTCCAACGATTTTTTTTAAATTCAAAAATCAATTATTTTTTAGATTCTCTATAAAATGTATATTCTCATTTTGCGATTGAAATCTTCTGAAGACCACTTTACTTTTGTGTTTCATAGGGAAGGATAGGAGAAATGGTTGCCATGGTAACAAAATATAAATATTTTCCCATACTTATAAATTTTACATCTGAATTCAAATGTTCCGTACTGTCGGGAACTAAATATATGTCGACACAAAAAATCTGGTGTGACAAGCACAGAACACAACTTTTGATTACCGAAGGTAAGAGAAAGTTGTGTGCTGTGCGCCAGTCACACCAGATTTTTTTCCTTACTCCCTTACCATTAAGCAACAGATCTTCAAACCAATGCAGGTTTCGGTAGCTTTCAGCTTATCTTCTTCAGTGTGACTCTCTGTGTCACAATATTTAACTCATCTATAGAAAAGTATTGGTCGTTTTGTACAAGGAACGTTTGTTCCTGGAGAGGGATTTTGAAAAAAAGGTACAGTCAGTTTCAATCCCTAGAGAATAAGGCCGTGAAGTTAGGCAACCAGAGCGCTTAGCTGCCGTAAATGTGGTCTCAAAAAATAGTATTTCCTCTGCAATATTAAAAAAAGTTTATTTATTTATTTTCTAAGCATTCTCGTTGTCTAATTTCACTGCTCTATTCTCTAGGGTGGCGATTAATATTGAAACTCACTGTACAATCCCGACACTGAAGAAGATAAGCTCACGCCAGTATTGGTTTGTTAAACCTATAATTTTTTGAAAAGATTGTATTTTTTTTAATGCACTGAAAAGGCCTAAACCTCGTTATTAACAATTCCTTTTGATTAGTAGTAGAGTTTAAGAGTTAAATACATTGCTTTAGGCTAGAGCTGGCATTATAATTTCGCTACCTCTGTAGCCGAAAGAGTAAAATTTAAAAAAAAATCGTGCTTTGGAGTTTAGGCTTTCGCAGTTGTAATCATTGATAGAAGAATTTTGTTTTCGGTTTAACTCGAAATTACGTTTCAGCCACTTTGTGCCCTTTATCAGGTACAATTCAGTTAAGATTATTACATCTGTGACAGTCTCATTTGAATGTACAGTGGGCGCCACAAGTGCCTGATCTACTCGAAAGTGGAGCTTTGAGCTTTGGCAACCAAAAGCCTTAGTTTTATGAAATATTATCCCCTTCAGTTTGATTAAAAAAGATGATTTATTTCTTTTAAAAATATTCGTTTGATTGACTAACCTCAAGTCTCCACTCTCGAGCAGATCAGGCACTTGTGGCGCCCACTGTACCTGAAGAAGGACACTGAATGAGTAGCCGAAACGTTGTAATTTTTACAAATAAAAATTATTTTATTAATGCAATATCAATAGATATTTGAGGTATTTGCATGCTAAAAAAAAGATCTGATAAAGACAAGATCTTGATAGAAACGTCGTTAATAAAAGACAAAATTAAATCCTGACCATTTCTTTTTAATATACCTGTATGATGATTTAAATTTGATCTTTATTTTGTTCGACCTGGCATTTGGGGGAATGCTGCTCGTTTTTATTGAGATGACTTCAAATAAAGCAGTTAAGCGCTGAAGCCATTTCTCTCTTCCCTAATTATTTTCCAATTACCGTAACTCTGACGACATCTCGAAATTTTTATGAAATTTCCCAACCCTTGTATTAGTCGTATATTTAGTGTGCCTAATAGTTATAGTAAAGAGACAACGTTAATGGCTTCATTCTCTTCGTCCCTCCTTTCCGTGTTCAATTGAAAATTTCAAGATTTCTAGCTGGGGGCTGTGCAAAGGGGTCGCCATGACAACCGAAGGGCTTCAAAGGGCTCCAGGCCACTTGGCACCCTCTAATTTCAATCTGGGCGGCTTGCCTTCTCACCCCCCCCACCCACCCCTCCTTCTTCTTAATATTCAAAAAAATAAAAATAAAAAGGATTTATCATTCTAAAATACCAAAATGATTAACTCCATTTTTTTAATTTGTCAAAGAATATATTTTTGAAAAGTTGCGTTTAAGGATTTCTTTTTTTTTTATTCTGAAGCCATATTTATAATTAACGTTACAGTGCCCCGGGCACATTTATTTATACCAGTGACATCGAGATTTTTTAAATAAAAACTTGCCTATTGGATAAAGGAGTCTTTTACGGTTATTTAAAAACAATTGATAAAACTTTTTTTAATTTGTTATGAGACCCATAACTCACCAGGACTTGAGAAATATTTTTTTCTTCATTTTTTTTCCTTTTACATTTTGATAAAAAATTCATTCTACTGTATTTTATGTTTATTATTATGGAAGTGATGTATTTTTTTTAATCGTGAAATTTCCTCGACCATTTTCGCTCGAATTGTTTTGATTTTAGCACTTAAGATTTGGGGGAAATGCAGGAAAACATACAAACCCTTAAGGCTGCCTAATCACCAGGCGATCTTACTGAAATACAAAATTCGGGATAACTTCGTTTAGAGTTTCTCGTATACTCCACAAATTCGTGATTATCTTACACTATAATAACAATAGCGTAAGAAATATCTTCTATCCTCGCCCTTATTATTCCCGCGGTGCGGGGTCGGCGGACCTTATTCCACAAGTTGCCTCGTGAGAACACGAGTCTTCAGACGGCAGTCAATTTACAGGCGACTAGTGGAAACAACTAGTTGCCTCGAATCAGCCCCGTGTGAAACCAGCCTTAGATTAAATAATTTATATTTATGAATATGAAAAATTAATTTTTTACTTTCTCTTACCTATGTATATATGTAATATATATATAGAGAAAGTATTGGATTCATGTCAAAAATTCGATGTCGAGATTTTGATGGATCTTTACGTTTTGAGGTCCCCTGAATCCAAAAAAGTGGTTTTCGCGACATGGTCTGTCTGTGGGTGGGTGGGTGGGTGGGTGGGTGGGTGTGTGGGTGGGTGTGTGTTCAATTTTAAGCATGAAGGAATTGAGCTATGAGGCTGAAATTTTATATTTAAGTTAATCACCCCCCGGGACCGGAAAAATAAGCTTTTAATCAAAATCGGCCAAAGAGTACTAGTACTTTACTGATGTACTTTTTCAGTTTTTTTCGATTTTCTCAAAATTCGCTCTAACGATTTTGATTAAAATTCAAAAATCAATTATTTTTTAGATGCTCTTTCAAATGTATATTCTCGTTTTGCCCTCAAAATTGTTTGAAGCACACTTTACTCTTGTGCTTCATAGGAAAGATAGGAGAAATGGTTGCCATGGTAACAAAATATAAATATTTTCCCATACTTATAAATTTTACATCTGAATTCAAATATTCCCTACTACCGGGAACTAAATACATGTCGACACAAAAAATCTGGTGTGACAAGCACAGAACACAACTTTCGATTACCGAAGGTAAGAGAAAGTTGTGTGC